>JBBMOL010002176.1:2500-27705 GCA_037954665.1 Laguncularia racemosa | reverse complement strand
CCCGTTTTTCCTCGTAGCTCAGTGGTAGAGCGGTCGGCTTTTCCCCCTGACTGGTCGTAGGTTCGAACCCTACTTGGGGAGATTTGATTTTTCCGAATTTTCGAATGAAGGGTTCGCTTTGCCGTTAAGGGGAAAGAAACCCCCCCTTTTTCCCCCGGTGTCTTTGTTTTTTTGCTTTCTATCCATCGTATCACATTCTGTTTTCGTTTTTTGGGAAAATTTCACCGTCAATTTTCGGTTTTAGGCCCGGGAAAAAACCCCTTTTTCCTTTGTCCTGGGGCTATTTACAATAGCCAATTAAGAATTCTCAGTTTGTACAAAGCAAGTGCTTCAAGGATGCATTTACGTTTTCCCCGAGGGGCCCACAATTACCCCAAAGAAAACATTTTAAATGACGGGAACGAATTTTTGCTAGGGTTATTTAATACTTTTATTTGCTCTGCTATTTTACCAACCCTGGCTGAGAAAGATTTTCGGGGCGTAAAAAAAAAAAATATGGGGGAAATTTATTTTTTTTTTTAGCCCAATGAAAAATTAAAAAAAAAAGCCATTTCATTTCGAAAAAAGACCCAAACCCAAGTTCCAAAAGCCTTGGGTCCCGCTATCCCGTTCATACCCCTTGGGGAAAGGTCCCCCCCTTTTTGGGCCGGGTTGGGGCGAGGGGGGTTTCCCAAACCCCCCGACACCGTGGTTGTAGCCAACGTGCTAAAACCCTCTGGGGTACGGGCCCCCGCCCCTTTCCCCAAATTGGATCTTTTCCCCGGGAGTCCCCAAAAAAAAAAAAAGGGAAACCCTTTCCCTCCCCAGCCATTTGGGGTTAAAGGGAAGATGTGAAAGCGCCTTTTTTTCTCTATAATAACGGGGGCGTTCCGAGGTGTGAGGGGGAAGGAAAAGGGGTTTTCCCAAAATTGGGGTTTTAAAAAAAAGGGACCTTTCTTTTTTTTTTTTCTTTTTCAAAAAATTTAGAATTTAAAATGAGAGGTTTTAAAGTTTTTTATCATCCGGGGCGTCAAAAGCTATTTTTCCGCGGGACCCCCCCTTTACGTATGCACGCAGTAGATTTTAACCCCCAATTTTCGGGATGGATTGGTGGGGTTTCCTCTACCCCTTGGACCCCAGAATATCGAACCATAAAAAACAAAAGGGGGGGGAAAAAAAAAAGGTTGGGGAGAAAAAAAGGGCATATTGTAGTGATTGTGGGGCCCCCAAATTCTTGTGGAGGGGACCCCAAAAGGCCCTCTGCCCTTCCACCCCTTGGTTGATGAGGGGGGGGGCAGGTTTTTTGGTTTTTTAATGTTGTCAAGAGTTGAACAATGAAAATAGATGGGGGAATGCTGATCGAATTGTTTGGGGGTCATTTTGGGAAAAAGGTTAAATTTTCTCCCCGGTCTGTTGGGTTTTCAGCTGCTACACCCCACTGCACTTCCATTGACCCTATCGTAATGATAAACGGCTCGTCTCGCCGGGGACCTTTTTTTAAATTTCTCAAAACTTCTGTGGGCTCCATCCCCGCGGGGGGCAGGCCCCGTCGTGTCTCGGCTGTGCTCCCGGAAGGCTGGGGGAATTTCGGAATAGGAGAGCACTCATTTGGGGGGGGGTTTAAATACTTAGATGCTTTCAGCAGTTATCCGCTCCCCCACTTGGCTACCCAGCGTTTTCCCGGGGGCACGATAACGGGTTTCCCCGAGGTGCGTCCTTCCCCCGGCCCCTTCCGTCTAGGGAAAGGCCCCTCTCAATGTTTTAAAACCCCCCAAAACCGGATTTGGACCAAAACTTCTCAGGGCGTTCTGAACCCAGCCCCACGTACCGCTTTTTTGGGCGAACACCCCCAAACTTGGAACATACTACCCCCCAAAGGTGGCGAAAAAGCCGACATGAGGTCCCAAACCCTTTCCCGCCCGGTGTGAGCTTTTGGGGGAAAAGATAAACCCTTTTTTTATCCTGAGAAATTTTATCCGTTGACCCGACGGCCCTTCCACTCGGCACCGTGGGGTTCAAAAGGCCGATTTTCGTCCCGCTGGGACGGGTGGGGTCTTGCAGTCAAGCTCCCTTCGGGTTTTGCACTCGGGGCCAATCTCCGCCCGGGGCCGAGGAAACCTTTGCACCCCTCCGTTCCCTTTTTGGGGAGGCCTACCCCCCATAGAAACTGTCTACCTGAGATGCCCCTTGGGCCCCGTAGGTCCTGACACAAGGTTAGAATTCTGGGCTCTTCCGAGTGGTTTTCCCCTGATGGCTGGGGCCCCCCCGGGAAGGGGGCCCTTCTTCGCCTTCCCCCTTTAAGCTGCGAAAGGAAAAGGCCCCCCAAAGCCAATCCCAGGGCCGTAAAGTTTCCCTTTTGGGTCTTTCTGTCCAGGTGCAGGTAGCCCGCTTCTTCACAGAAAGTCTATTTCACCAAAAGTCTCTCTCCGGGGGACGGGTGCCCAAAACGTTGCCTTTCGTGCGGGTCGGAACTTCCGGGACAAGGAATTTCGCTACCTTGGGAAACCGTTATAGTTAGGCCGCCGTTCCCCGGGGCTTGGGTCCCCCGGCTCCCCTGTCACGGTCCCCAAATTTTCCCCTTGACCTTCCGGCCTGGGCGGCAGTCAGCCCCCATACATGGTTTACGCTTTGGGGGAAAACCTGTTTTTTTGGGAAAACGGTCGCCGGGGGGTTTCACTGCGCCCCCTTTTGTGAGGGGGCACCCCTTCTCCCGAATTTTGGGGGGTATTTTCCCGGGTTTTTCCTTAGAGAGAGTTGTCTCGGCCCCCTGGTATTCTCTCCCTTTACCCACCTGGGGTCGGTTTGGGGTTTCATTTTTCCCCTTTTGTTAAAGGTCGTTCGGTTTTTCCCTGGGAGTATGGCATGGGTTACTTCAGGGGGCCGTAGCCCCCCCCTTGGTACTCGAACATTGGCTCGGGGTTTATTTTCCTCCCCCTTTTTCCCCAAAAAAAAGCGGGGAACCTTGCGTCCTGAACCGATAAAATCTTTCGGCTAACCCTAGCCTCCTCCCCCCTGGGGGAACCAAAAAGGGGTTAGTACAGGAATTTTTCCCCTGTTGTCCATGACTACCCCTTTGGGCCCTGACCCTTAGGCCCTGACTCACCCCCTTTGGACAAACCTTGCGGGGGAAACCCTTAGGTTTTGGGGGGCATTGGATTCCCCCAATGTTTGCTTACTAAAGCCGACATTCTCGTTCCGCTTGTCCCCCCCTCCCTCTCGCGGGTCCCTTTCCCTTAAGGGGGAACGCCCCCCCTCCCGAATTCATTTTTACATCCCACGCTTCGGCAGATCGCTTACCCCCGTTCATTTTTCGGCGCAAGAGCGCTCGATCAGTGAGCTTTTAAACGCACTTTTCAAGGGTGGCTGTTTTAGGCCCCCCTGGCTGTCTTTCCCAACCCCCCCCTTTTATCACTAAAGCGGTCATTTGGGGGCCTTAGTGGGGGATCCGGGCTTTTTCCCCTCTCGCGATGAAGTTATCCCCCACGTCTCACGGGCCCCCGGGCCCTTGCCCCCCTATTATTTTGGGTTATCTTTTTTTCCAGAGTTTGCCTCGATTTGGTACGTTTCTCGGGGCCCCGCCCCAAAACCCAGTGCTTTACCCTAGATGTCCTTTCAACTGCTGCGCCTCAAAGCATTTCGGGGAAAACCAGAAAGCTCTGGGGTTCGGGGGCATTTCCCCCAAACCCCACAATTTCACCCGCTGTTTCTTCAACTTTCAGTGGGTTCGGACCTCCATTAGTTTAACCCAAGCTTATCCTGGTCATGGATAAAACCCCCAGGGGGGGTCCAAAAGCAGGGGCAATTGCCCTATAAAGGAACTCGCTTTCGCTAGGGGCTCCGGGGGGGTTTCCCCTTAAACCCAAGCCATGCTATGAGTGCCGGTTTAATTCTTCAACGGGCACGCGGTCAGGGGCCCTGGTTCCCCCCATTTGCCGGGGGAGCTTAGGGTTTAATGTTCTATTTCACTCCCCGAGGGGGGTTTTCTTTTCCCCCTTCCCCTCACGGTTTTTCTTGCTATGGGTAAACCCAGGTGAATTTACCCTTGAAAGGGGTTGGCCCTTGCTGATTCACACGGGATTCCCGTCCCCCAATGCTACTCGGGTCAGAGCGTAAGCTGTGTTGCTTTCGGCTATTTGGATTTCCACCTTCTGGGGTTCCCCAGCACCCCAACTGTTTCCCGCCTAGCAGCACGACGTTGTTTTGCTCCCCGCCCCCCCGTTTTCGGTTTTTAGGTGCTCCCTTTTCGCTCGCCCCCCTACTACGGGAAATCGCTTTTGTTTTCTTTTCCTCGGGCTCTAAGATGTTTCAGTTCCCCAGGTTGTCTCTTGCCTCCCCATGGAAAAAAGAAGCAGTTCGAAAGGGGTTGCCCTTTTTGGGGAAAATTTCCGGATCTACGCTTTTTTAAAACCCCCCCCCGATGTTTTGTCGCTTACTACGCCTTCTCGTCTTGGGTGCCTAGGTATCCACCGAAAACCCTTTTCCCTCGTTTGAACCTCCCCCTTAAAACTTTAAGGCTATCCCATCAAAAGGGTTTGTGCTAAAGGGAAAGGATTTATCAACGCCCATAATGTTAAAATCATAGATCAAAACTCCCGAATGGGAAAAAAATTGGGTGGATATATAGTTTCTATGGGGCTAAGTTAAAGGATTTGGGAGAAAAGGCGGACTCGAAACCGCGCACCCCGCCACGGGGAAAACCACCGCCTCCCCGGCCCCCCGGCTGATTCTACCATAGGGGGCCAACGATGCCAATAACCCCCCCCCGAACAAAGCTTACAACTTTCATCCCCCCTTTTGCTCCCCCCCCCCCAAAGAGAACCTTTAAAAAACTAAAGGGTGCGGGATTTGGGAAAATCCATTCTAACAAAGGATTTTTGGGGTTTCCCGGGGGGACCCGGGTTTCGGGTGAAACCAGGAACGGAGAGCTTTCCCCCCCCCCTTTCCCCCCGCCCTCTTTGGTTTAAGAATGCTGGTTTTAAGTGGTGATTCCCCTTCCCGACCCTTACGCTAAAACCCTTAAGAGGGGACGCTAATGCTTTCCCATTATTGAAGGGTTTTAAAAGGTCGGTCCGCGCCCCTGGTTTCCCAAAAGGCGCCCTTGGGGTGATCTCGTAGTTCTTACGGGGGGAAAACGAGGGGGGTCGGTCATGGATTTTCCTTTTTTTCCCCGCATTTCGCTCAAAGGGTTGAAGGGAGTTAGTGCATCAAGCTGTTCGCAAGGGCCAACTTGACCCCTCTTCCCCGGGGACCCCAGATGGGGGAACCCCTGGGAAAGAGCCCCCGGGCTCCAACTCCCGTCATTTTACGATCCTTCTAGATCTGCCCAATTTCCCTTTCCTACCTCCTTACGTTCTTGCCCGCCTCTTTGTCTCGTAGGTCTTTAAATTTGGCTGTTTGGGTTTCCCCTTTCCCCTTACTTAGAAAAGTAAAGCCCCCGGGGTTGGGTAAAAAGGATACTATCATTACCCCCTGGACAATTAGACTTTCCAACCCGAAATCGCAACGACCCAATTGAAAGGGAGCGGAGCTCTCCCAAATGAGCTATTTTTCCCCCCGAGCCAAGTGGAGCATGCATGAAGGAGTCAGAGGCTTCTTCTATTTTTTTTTCTTTCCTTGGCGCAGCTGGGCCATCCGGGACTTAAAACCCAGAGCCCTCGCCGTGAAGTAAATCATCGCACCTACGGCCCAAAACCGATTGGGAGAAAATTTAAAATTGTTTCCCTTTTTCGGGAGCGATTAAACCTTCCCGAACGCAGATACAACTTCCGTTGTACTGCGCTCCCCCAAGTTTTGCTTTTTTCCCCCCCTTCTTCCTTACCTTTTGCAAGTTTTTGTGAAAATTAACTGCGATGAGAAGAAAAAGAAGGCTTTTAAGAGACCCCCGGGCCCCCAAACCCTGGGAACTCTAAGATCCTTTTTAAAACCCTGCCCCCTTTTCGAGTAAAGGGTTTTTAGATAAATAGACACACCCCTTTGGCACTGATCGGGGGCGTTCGTTTTATGGACTGGGGGGGTCGAAGACAAAAATTTGATTTTATTTATACCCAAAGCATTCTTTTTTAGGGGCAAATTTTCCCAAATTTCCCCTGGCCCCTGGGGAAAAGGGGAAAAAGAATTTCACGTTCTTCCTTTGGGGAAAGGGGGGGGTTTAGGAAAAATCCTATTGATTGCAGCTTTTCCGGGAACCCCCGGAAAAAAAGCATAAAAAAAAAAGGCTCAAAAGGGTATGACCCCTCCGTCCCCCCAAATAAAAAAAAAAACGGGGCGATCTCGTAGTCTTGGTCTGTGAAGTACGTTGTTGGGTGCTCCATTTTATTTTCCCATTGGGGCCCAAACCTAAAACCTTTGTGCTCGAGAGATAGCGTCCTACATTTGATAAGGGGTGTAGGGATTTTCGAGAAGAGAGGGCCATAGTGGCCCCCCCCGGACCCCCCGGCCCCCACGAGTGAATAGAAGTTGGATTACATTGGATTCCCCCGAATCGCCCCATCTTCCCCTGAGGGGGGGTTTTGGGTTTTTAAAACCCCGGTTCAAAGGAGAAGAAACGCCATGAATGTCCCTTGGATGATCCCCCACATCTCAGGGTCAGGCGTTTTGTTGGGGGAAAGACTTTAAAATATCCATGTGGGAGACCCTAAACCCCAGGCACAACGAGGAAAATTATCAGGGGGGCGCTCTACACTGAGAAAATTACCCCGGTCGTGCGGGCCCCCGCGGGGCCCCCCTATGTCAAAAGCGGGGGTAAAACCCCCACCCCCTTTCTTTCCTTTTTTCGCCCCATGTCGCCACGGGGGAAGGGCATGGGGGACTTTCAAAAAGGGGACCCTATCAACTTTTTCCCGACTAGGATAAAAAGCTCATGACCCTTGGTTTACTTCACCGTCGAAAAAACAAAAAGAAAAATTCCGTCCCCAATTTTAAAACTAAAGATGTAGTTTCGCCTTTTTTGGGGGGTTTGTAAAGAATTTTAAAACCAAAATACCCAAAAAGCATTAGCTCTCCGGGAAAAGGGGTGATCCGCCCCCCTTTCCAGTCGGCTACCTTGTTACGATTTCACTCCAGTCACTAGCCTCCCTTCGGCCCCCCCCTTCCTTGCGGTTAAGGTAACGACTTGGGGCCCCATGGCCAGTCCCTTTGGTGACGGGGGGGGTGTGTAAAAGGGCCCCGGGAAAACGAATTCCCCGCCGTAGGCCCTTGACGGCGTTTACTAGCGTTTTTCCGGCTTCATGAGGGGGTTTTGCAGTTTGCAACCGAACTGGGGAGGGGTTTTTTGGGGAGTTGCCACCCTCGCGGGTTTCGCGCCCTTTTTGTCCGGCCATTGTAGCACGTGTGTCCCCCCAGGGCATAAGGGGCATGATGATTTGGGACGTCTTTCCTTTCCCCTTTCCTCCGGCTTTTTCACGGCGTCTGTTCGGGGTTTTTCCCCCCCCCCAACCCCCTTCCAAACAAAAGGGTGGGCAACTAAACACGGGGGTTGCGCTCGTTGCGGGATTTAAACCCAAAAACCTTTTAACGGCACGGGTGACCAGTTTTGGCACCACCTGTTTTCCGCTTTCCCAAAGGGCCCCACACCTCTCTTTAAAGAGGTTTCGGGGCATGTCAACCCCTGGAAAGGTTCTTCGCTTTGCATCGAATTAAACCACATGCTCCACCGCTTGTGGGGCCCCCGTAAATTTCCCTTTTGGGGTTTCATTCTTGCAAAAGAAATCCCAGGGGGGATACTTAACCCCGTTGGCTACAGCACTCCCACGGGTCGATACGAAACAGCCCCCAGTATCCATCGTTTACGGCTAGGACTACGGGGGGTATTAACCCCCATTCGCTCCCTAGCTTTCTTTCTTCAGTGTCAGTGTTCGGCCCAGCAGATTTTGGCTTTCCCTTTGGTTTGTTCTTTCCCGATTTTTTGGGGGCATTTCCCCCCCCCCCGCTCCCCCGGGAAATTCCCCTTTGCCCCTCCCGTACCCCAGTTGGTTTTTTCCCCAACCCTGCCCGGGGTTTGACCCCCGGGTTTTTGACGGCGGACTTAAAAAGCCCCCTTACAGACGTTTTACGCCAATCTTTCCGGATAAACGCTTGCATCCTCTGTTTTACCGCGGCTGCTGGAACAGAGTTAGCCGAGGGCTTTTCCCCGTTACCGTCATTGTTCTTCTGGGGAAAAAAGAAGTTCATGCCCCCTGGGCTTCTATTACCACCCCGGGCTTTGCTCCTTTCGGGCTTTCGCCCTTTGGGGAAAAATTTCCCCCAATGCTGCTCCCGGGAGTCGGGGCCCTGTCTCAGCCCAAAAGTGGGGGTGATCACCCTCTCGGACCAGTACTGATATCCCCTTTGGGAAAAGCTATTGCCTCCCCAACTAGCAAAACCAGACCCGGCCCTCCTCGGGCGGTTTTCCTCCTTTTGCCCTTCAGCTACGGGTTTTTGAAACCCGTTTCCAGCTTTTGGTTCCCCCCAAGGGCAGGTTTTTTGGGGTTTTATCCCCCGTCCGCAGGGAAAACACCATTTCCCGGGCCCGATTGCATGGTTAAGCATGCCCCCCCGCGTTAAACCCTGACCCCGGATCGAATCTCCTGAGATTAATAGTTGCATTATTATAGTTTCCCTTTTGTTCGTAGACAAAGCGGTTTGGGAAATTTGCTTTCATTCCAAGGGATAACCTGAAACCCAAGGCGTTTCCCCTTTTTCGCCTGGAGTTCGCCCCCAAAAAATAAAAAAGGCCATACCTCCCCCCTGCGTAAATCCACGAGCCTCTTATCCTTTTCTCATTCGGGGGAAAGTAAGTAAAAATAAAAAAAACCGCTTTGGGTTTTTTAGGGATAATCAGGCTCAAAAATGATGACTTCCACCCGCCCCAAGGTGCACTTCCCGCTGATTTATACCCCTTTCCCCCCGCTCCATAAAGAAAAAAAAATAGAATGACTAACCCTAAGACGGGGGGTCGAGAAACTCAACGCCATATTTTGAAAACTTGGAGAGGGGCCCTTCGTTTCGCACTATTACGGAAAACAAAAATTAATAAAAAAAAAGGGGTTTTCAATTTTTAAACCCGCCCCTATCGGAAAAAGGATTGAAAAACGGATTGGGAGCCAAAATTTACATGGTTTCAAAAAACCCGTACGATTTTCCGATCAAAAATAAAGCGGGTTTTTTTAAGAAGATTTGGCTCAGCATGTTCTTTTCCCGATAGGGATGGGAAAAAAAGCGGTATTTTTAAAAAAAAGAAATAGAGGAAATCAAAACCCAAGTCACGTTTGATAGGAAAAAACCCTTTTTTCTTGCGCCAAAAAATCTTCCCATTTCCAAAGGAAACTGTGGAAACATTCTTTTTTTTTAAAGGTTTTGATGTTTTTCCCGCGCCCCTTTTGAGCCCCCGAAAAAGGAAAAATTTCCCCTTTTCTTTTTAGGAATCACATAAAAATTTTTGTCACTACAAAAGGTAATGGAAACCCCCACCTTAACTATTTCTTTTATAAATTTTCATAGAAATAAAAAAACCCAAAAAACAGAATTTGTAATTTGGTTTACCCTCTTGACTAGGGCAAAGATTGACCTCCGGGGAAAGGATGTTCATTCGTAAAACAGAGAGCCCAAAATACATTGCATTTGCCAAAAACCCGTGTTGTATATTTGAAAGGGGTTTTGATCTCCCTGCTTTTCTCATGATGAACCCTTTCCCGCGGAGCCCCCTTTTCCCCCTGGCCCACAGAGACAAAATGTGGGACTGGGGGCAAAGTGAATCACGGAAGAAAGGCCCTCATAACCCGGGATCACTAATAACCCTAATAGATAAAAATAAAAAATTATAATAGAATTGAAAAAAAACTTTTTTTTTCTGTATATTTTCCCCCGGGTTTCCCTTTGCTCCCGCGCAATCGATCGGATATATAGATACCCCTTCAACACAACATGGGTTTCATCGAAAGGATCTCGAAGACCCCCAAAGCACGAAACCCCAGGATTTTCAAAAAAGGGAAATTCCTTTTCGAAGGGTGAAAAACCGCAGGGGAAAAGCTCCCACTAACCCTTTTTAATTTGGAATCCCCCCAATTCGGGTTTTTTCCTTGGGGGGTTTATGGGAAAAGGAATTGGAATGGAATAATATCGATTCATACAGATACAGAAGAAAAAGGTTCTCTTTTTGGGTTTCAAAGGCTGTCCCTTGTGGGATAGAGAAAGGGGAAAAAAACCGGGAAGATTTCACTCAATAGTACTTTTGTTCAAAAAAATCAATCTGATTTATTTCGTCCCCCTCGCTCATGAAAAAATGGGTCAGATTCTCAGGATCAAATAGGGGGACTTAGGAATGAGGGAAAGGGAATAAAAAAAAAATAAAAAAAAGGGAAAAATAATCAAAAAAAAAAGTAAAAAAAAATGATGTAGAAAAACCCCCAAAAGATTTCAAATAAAACCCAAATTTCCCAATTTTGAAAAGGGATTTTTCTAATTCTCAAAGGGAATGGGGGCAAGGGGTTTGGGATCGAGAAAGATTTTTGGTTCCCTTTTTTTAAAAGATCGTGTTTGGGGTTTCCGCAGATTTGGGCAAAAAAGAATAATTTCCCTTTTGAGGAATAATCAAAAATGGAAAGTGTTAAATTTGGAAACATAAAAAACGTAAAGGGAATTGGCCCTAGTTACTCTTGGGGGGGGGACCGGGGAGTGGAAGAAGGGAGGAGATTCTCGAACGAGGAAAAAGACCAATGACTTCGAAAAAATTTGAACGAGGAGCCGTAGGAGGTAAAAAATCTCATGTACGGTTCTTTTAAGTGGCAGAAAGGGTTGACTTATCTGTCAATTTTTCCCACTATCCCCAAAAAAAACCAAAAACTCTCCCTTAGTAAAGTTGCCAGAGTACGTTTTAACCTCTGGATTTAAAAATCACTGTTATTTACCTGGTATTGGCCTAATTCACAAGAAATTCTGTAGTTTTTGAAAGAGGGGGGGGTTTAAGGATTTCCCGGTGTGGGGATATCAAAATTGTTCGGGGAAACCCCTAGATGCTGTCGGAGTAAAGGATCGAAAAAGGGGCTTTCTAGTGGTTGTGATTCTTTCCAAGATTTGGGATCATTTGATGTTCCCCTTGTGAATCGCTAAAAAACCTTGTGAAGTTTTATGGCAAACCCCCAATAACGAAAGTTTCGAAAGGGGGAAATGGAGCAGGTACCATGAGAAAAAAAGATCTTCTTTCTTAAAGAGTTCGTTTCGGAAACTATTATAGCCCAAAGGTTTAAATATAAAAATTTAATTTTAAAGGGGTTTTTCCCTGACTTTGTCCGTGTAACAAAAAATTTTCGAAATGCCTCGACTTTTTTAAAACGGGGGCCGGGATTTCAAATAGCAATGATTCGAAGCATTCTTTTTATTTTTTCCCACATTTCGGAAACCAAGGACTCAATCGAAAGGATATGAAAAAATACGGGATTTCCAAACCCTAGCGGGAAAGGGGGGGAAAAACGGTTTACTAAATTAAAAGTGAGTAAAACGGGGTTTTCCTTATGGGATCTCATGGTTTACAATAGAATTTGTGGAAACCCCGTTTTTCGATAAAAAGGTCGTATGTACGGTTGGGGGGAAATTTTCTTTCTTTCATATCTTTCGAGATCCACCCTACAATTGGGGAAAAAAACCCAAAATAAATGTTTTTTCCCCTTATAAAAAAAAACTGATTCTTGAACCCCTTTCACGCTCAGTCACGTCGAGGTACTGCGGGGAAGAAAAAAACTGGGAAAATCGATCCAATTTACGTAATCGTTTAGTTAACATTTTGGGTTTAAACCGTATTCTGAAACACGGAAAAAATCATTGGTTATAAAAATTATCTATCGAGCCATGAAAAAGATTCAAAAAAAGACAGAAACAAAACCCCTTTTCCGTTTTACGTCAAGCAATACGTGGAGAAAACCCCCTTTTTATAGCAGTAAAACCCAAGCCGTGTGGGCGGATGGGACTCATAAGTTCCCATTAAAATTAGGATCCACACAAGGAAAACACTTGCCATTCGTTGGTTTTTTGGGCATCCCAAAAAAGTGGGGGGTCGAAATATGGCTTTAAAAATTAAATTTCCGAATTAGTGGATGCTCCCAAAGGGAGTGGGGGTCCCTTTCGAAAAAAAGGGAAGGGAGACTCATAAAATTTGGCAGAGGCAAATAGGCTTTTGCGCATTTTCTTTAAATTTCCCATGGCAGAGGATCTATATAGCCCACATAGATCCGTGGATCCATATATCTCGATCGGAAAAGAATCAATAGAAAAGAAAGAAATGGGAAATTTTGATCGATATATTTCCCCGAAAAAAAAAAAAAAGAAAGGGAAAGATAAAAACAAAAATTCATGGATAAACAAAACCTCTGGGGGGGTTTGTTTAAAAGAAAAGAAGGGGAAATTCTTTTGGAAATCCCATGGAATATTTTTGTTCCTTTCAGGGATTCCGAAATTTATTCCTTTCCCAAAAAATAAAAAGTTCGAAAGAATTGAAATTTTTTTTGGAGTTGGATGGGGTTTATAATTCATGATCGGGCATGTACAGAATAAAAACCCTCATTCTCATTCTACGAGAATTTTTATGAAAGCCTTTCTTTTGCTTCTCTTCGATGGAAGTTTTATTTTCCAGAATTATCCAAATTTTTTGGCCTAATTTTTTCTTCTGAGGGATCGTTTTCAACCTTGATAAAAAAAGTTTTTACCTTGGTTATTTTTTCCATCTTTTCAACAATTTTAAGAAATTGAGCAAAAGGGCCCCTATTGTTCCGAGGAGAGAAAAACCCTTATGATTATCTTTTCGGGAAAATTTTCCCAAAACAAACAATTTAAAGAAATCTTTAAATTTTCTTTTTTACTATGTTCAATCTATGTATTCCTCTATGTAGAGTACATTAAATGTACGGGAAATGGCTAAAAGAGTTTCTGTTTATTCGTTTTAAAACAGTACCTAGGAGGAATGTTTTTATGCGGTGGGCAAAACGTTTTAAATAACATTTTTGGGGTAGTCCAGAATGTTTCAGTTTATGCCCCTTTTAACCTATTATCTGGGAAAACCAAGAAGATGTACGGTCAAATGGGGACTATGAATATTTACTCATGGGTGGGGGGAAAACTCCCTTTTATTCTGGTTCATGGTTTCTCTTGGCTATATGGTTCATTCCCGGGGGGGAGATCGGCTTCAAAATAGTGAATGGGGCTTATCAAAACACAAAAGTATAATCCCCGGAATTTTAATTTCGCTTATTTTCTCACTGTGGAATTGGATTCAAGCTTTTTCCCCCGCCCCTTTCATTTAATGGGACTCCTGAAGTATATGAAGGAGGCGGTTCGTTGATAAAATTTTCCCACCTCTCTATCTATCTCTGAGATGTTTTTGGGAATTTTTAAAAAATCCATGGACATGCCCGAGAAAAAATCTTTTCCCCCCCGGACCCAAAACCCGAACTTTTTCTTGTTTAAATAACAAATTTAAAGGGAATAAAACAGGGTTTAGGAAAAACGAATCTCTTATGATAAAAAGATCCATTTTGCAAGTTTGGGTTTTTACGGGGAGTTCCCACAAAGGATCGGGGCTTAAAGACGTTTTTAAAAACTTGGGAAATTTTCGGTGTAGTGTACATAGTTGGGTTTTCATCCCTTTAGGACTAGAGGGGTAATTGGAGCCCTTTCCCTCGGGCAAAAAGGGTCACCCTAAAATGACTTTTATGGCATTGAGAACGAAAACAAATCGATGGTTCGATTTTTTCAAACTTTCTGACTTGCTCCCACGGAAAACCCAAAGGGCGAAAAAATTGAAAAAAAAAAAAAGTTATTCCCAACCAAATTTATGAAAAAGGGTTCCTCGAAAAGTTAAGGTTTTGTTTTTTTTAGAAATCGATCGGTCTTATACATTTCGCGAGGAAAAGGGAATCAAAAAAGAAAGAAGGGTGAGTTCTTCTTTCTTTTATCACCCTTTGGAGCGTGCGAGATGAAAGTCTCATGCACGGTTTTGAATTTAGAAAAGAAATGAGGAAACCTCTTTTCGACTCTGGACTTTTCCCTCCCGTCGTTGCTTTTCTTTTGTTACTTTGAAAGTTGCTGCTTTTAGCTTCAGCCCACTCCCAATTTTCGATATTCCTTTTTATTTCTCATCAAAACGAAAGGGATCTTCTTCTGGAAAACCTAGCTATTCTTTGATGATATTGGGAAACTCATTGTATTACTTTAAAAAAAGATGAAAAGTATGCTTGCATATTCGTTTAAAAGGTCAAATGGATATGTAATTTTTGGAATCATTGGTTTTGGGACTCAAAAAGGTGGGGAAAGCGGCATGTAATTTTTTATGGGTGTTCTATATCTCCATGAACTAGGAACTTTGCTTTTCCAAATTTTTTTATTTGGGGCTACGTTAAAAGGAACTGATTAAAATTCGGGGTTTTATTTCAGGATTATACACGGAAAAATTTCCCTTTTTTTGGGTTCCCCTTTTCCCTTTTGCCCTATGTCTTTATCCCCAGGAGGGCTTCCCCCACTAGAGGTTTTTTCGGAAAACTCCTTTTTTCTGGTGTGGATGGCAGGCAGGGCCTAAACTTCTTTGGGTTTTAATTGGACTCCCCTTTTTAGGTTTTTTCTATCTCCCCTTTATCTAAAAATAATAAGTTATTTTAAAGATGGACGGGAAAACCCAAAAAAATAACACCTCACGTGCGAAAAATTTTAGAAGATCCCCCCTTAAAATAAAAAAATTTCCAAACGAAAAATTTAGTATGTTGTATGTGTGATAGCATTTTACTATACCCGGGGAAAATCAATGAACCGATTATTGCAATTTTCTCGGATAACCCCTTTTTTTGCTTCTAGAATCATTTTTGTTCAAGATCCCTTTACTTTCGGAATCAAAAAATTAGTAGATCTGTTCGCCGGGGAAAGGGCCCCAGGGTTATGAAACTTAAATCTTTTAATCTGTGATCGAGTCGTTTCCCTGATTATAAGTTCATTCCATACCGGACCCGGAAAAAGGGTTTTATACATTCTCATTATGAGAAAGGGGTTTATTCGAGCCCTATCTAAAAGATACTATGTTTACATTTGGATCCCCCGTCGTTACATTCCATTTGGATTAGGAAAAGGCGTAATGGAAACCCCCTTTTTCAATTCTATCCTTAAAATTTTGGGTTTGAGACCCATTTTAAATCTTTTGGTTCTATTTAAACGGGAAAAAGGTTTGATTGTTTCCACCTTTTTTTCTTTGGGTTAAAATTATAAAAATATAAAGGGATCCCCCGGATAATTTAAATCGAAGCAATTGGGTTTTCCGATTGGGCCCATATGACATGACCCAAACAATAGAAATACTCCAACACTCCACCTTTTTCATATTTTTCCATACATCACATAGATAGTATCATATTATGGGGAAAACGATTCACTTTCACGATGCCTTTGGGGGAAATGGTTGACACGCGGAAATCAAAATCCCCGTGCTAAAGAGCGTGGAGGTTCGAGTCCTTTCAAGGCATAATATTTAGAAAACTCCCTTTAAAGAGGCAATTCAATAAGAGATCTCGGATCGAGTCGATATTGAAAAATCCCTGAGATTTTTGGAATGGAATAAGTTCGGCAGCGGATAGAAAAACTTGGCGTTCCCTTTATATTAATGAAAGGAGGTCCGTTTGAAAACGTCCGCCCTGCACCACCCTCGGTTCAACAGGAATCCCACAAGGGTTTGATTTATACAATAGAAAACCTTTTTGGTAAAAGCCCCCCCCGTAAACCCCGCCGATAGAGTTAAAAAAAATAGTCCGTTTTTGGGGGTTTACGATTACCCATTCAGTGACTTTGGGACCCGGGCGTTCCCCAAAAAGGGGGAAATCTCGGACGGGTGAAATTCAAAACTAGGACCTTTTTGGCATTCCAACCTTCCTTCTCCTTTCAGGGCCTATCCGAAAAAGAAAACAGTACTTCTTGGGCGTGAATAGTACGAACCATTTTGGAAAAAAACAATTTTGAATTTTGGGTCCGGGCAATGGAATGTGTATTATCCCTATAGGGGGGTCTTTTCCAATTTAGACGATCCATCGACCCGAGACGAAGAGAAAAATCTATCTTTTTTATTTAGTTATTCAGTTAAAAATTAAACCAAAGATTCGTTATTTTGGGCAGTTTTGCAAAAAACCATTCATCCCACATGGGGTAGTTTTTTTTTCCAAAGGTTTTTCCCTCTTTCATTAATGGAAATTTTTTTTTTGTAGTGAGAATTTTGCTCGGTTATTTGCCCGTTCAAAAAAATTTTGTTTTGGCGTTCATACCCTCCATACATAGTGTTTTATCTAAGAATTTAATTCTTTTCCCTGTTTCATATTGCTCCGTGGAGCTTTTTGGGGCCCAAAAAAATAGAAGAAAAAGGTGTTTCAAAGGGCTTACCACTCAGTCAATTTGTTCCCCTTAATCCCCATTTTTTCCGGCCCCCCCCATTTTTTCCCGGGTAACTAATGGGAAAACCCTTTTTACTTTCCATGAAAACCCATTTTCATTTCATCCGGGAAAAAACCCTCTTTTTTTTCAACAAAAGTCTTTGTCATTTGATCCCAAAAGCCCTTTCCCTTAGATAGGGGAAAATATTTGTTTAAACCCGATAACTCTCGGGGTGGAGTTTGAACGGAAAAAACCATTAGTAATGAACTTTGGTTCTAAAACCCTCTCTGGGGGATTTTAATCAACAATTCGAAATGCTTTTTTTGCTTTTTTTTGATAAACCAGCTTTATATATAGATGTAGGGGGGCTCTTTGGGGAAATAAGAAGCCCTTTTACATCCCCCCTTGCAAAGAATTCTCGGGTGTGAAAAAAACCCGGGGAAAAAAGGGTGATCTTTTTTAATAGGAAAAAGAGTGGATTGCAGGGTCCCCAAAAGGAAATTTGGGTTTTTGAAAAAAAACCTTGTTCTTTGGAAGGAAACTATCTCGGTTGGTACTGCTTTGGGCCTCTGCAAGAAAATCCGAATCTTTTTCTTTAAACTCATCCTTTTCATCATAAATGATCCGCTTGCCCGGAAAAAACCTGGCCGATAGGGAAATCCCAATTCCCTTGGTCCTTTCGTTTCAATCAAATAGAAAGCCCCGGGCGCCATATTCAGGGGGCCCAAACTATGTGATTGAAAAAGTCCCTCTATCTGTTGCGGGGGGCGGGACTCCTTTTCCTTTTTCCCTTTTTCCCAAAATCCCATTCGTTTTTTTATAGAGAAATTCTGATCAACGATGAACAAAATCCCTTTTGCTAATATCTAAAGGATTCCTTGGTTTTTGGGCCCGGAAAAAAGCAAAGTCACTGATCATTTTTCAAAAAAATGACTGCCAAACTTTTTCTGTCGCGGAGGATCCCCCAGAGGCCTTCTACTTCTTTAAAAGGCCCCTGAAAATAGTCAGAAAAACTTTTTCAACGAGTCCATAAGAAGTGACCCGGGTTTTTTTTATCGGATCCGGGGAGAGACCAAAGGTCTTTGGGGATCCCAAACCCGGCTGGGAAAAACTCAAAAGTTTAAAAAAGTATCGTTAATTTCTTTTTATGTTTGGGTTTCCCAAATTCGAAAAATACCCTTTGGACAAAAAAGAAATTCCCTTCGTTACATGATTTCTTCTTCTTATTGATTTGATATAGGTCTATGGGGGAATTACTTTTGAAATTTTCATTTTGTCAACGCCCTTTTCCCATCTGTTAGAAAAGGATCCCTGATTTCCCGAACCGATCTTTCCCGGGGTCGCAAAACCCAAGTTTGTCTTTTGAAAAAGGCCCGATCTAATTTGGGATTAGTGTCTGAAATTTAAATTTTTCTGTGTAAAACTAATCGATAGGGCCTAAATTTGGAAGTGCTAAAGATCTTTGTACATTGGAACCCATGGTTATGGGCCCCAATCCTTTTGTATGGAAAAATTTTTTTTTTCCCAAAAAGAAATCCCCCAGTATATGAAAAAGGGGGAAAAAGTGCTTTCGTTGTTTTGGAATTTGGGGGCCCCTTTGTATCTTAATGCTGTATTTATTTTTTTCGGAAGCTATTAGAGGGGATCCACTTTTTGGGGGGGAAAATGAGTCGAAGCAAAAACAAGAAATTTTTTTTAGTGGAAACCTTTTTTCACAAACCCTGGGAGGTAGTTCCCCAAAAGGGGAGGGGTAAATAATTCGATCATTCACATCCGTTTTGAATGTTTGGAACCATATTATGCAAGGAGAAATTGCTTTTGCTAATTCGAAATTGAAGGGGTTTTTTTTAAAAAATAAAAAAAAACGGTCTATTTCCGGCATATTTCCATAGTTAGCGCATTCATTTATAGTTAGGAAACTCCGCTCCGTATCAAAGGGCACGATCAATATCGTCCCTTTCCTAAAAAAAACGTCACTATCCCCAAAAATCGATATCATCAATAAAAAAACCTTTGGTTGTTATCCCGGAAAATTGTTCCAAAAAAACTGTAATGAAAGGAACATAGGGGTTTGTCGCCCAGGTATTTGACCAAATTGGATCGTCCAGTTCCTATAAAAACCTATCATAAAATTCCCGAGAGGGGGATGGGCTAAGCGGAAACGAAAAAAGGGTTTTCCCCTGAGATGTGAAATTTAAAAAATATTAGCCCCACCCGGGGGTTTGTAAAAAAGTAATTTTTTGATAATGGGGCAAGAAAAATCCGTCTTTTGGCTAAAAAAGGATGTATTGAATCATTCATTTTGTACTTTTTTGAATGTAAAATTTGTATCGTAAGGGAAATTGCTCCCCGGGTTTTTCAATCATTTGTAACCAGAGTCATTCTTTGATAAAAAGATCACTTTGCGTCAAAATCAATTTGAATTTGATCAAAAAACCCTTTTTTTTGTCGTTAAGGGGGAAAACTGAACCCAAAAATTTTTCTTTCTTTTTTCATCCCAAACGAATTTACTGTTCGCGACCCAAAGGGTTTCTATTTTATCATCAATCCAATCACCGTTCACATTTTTTTTTTTTCTTATCAATGAATAGATCTCTTTACTTTTTTGACTCAGAAGTCTCGTTTTTTTTCGAAAAAAATGATTCGAGGATGGGATTTGGTTTTGATACTTTGGAGATCGTAATATCGATGAGATTGATATTAAAATATTTCTTCTTAGAGCGTATTGATTTGACCCCAAATTAAGCGGGAACACCCCCCCAATTTGCATGTTTTCGCCCGAAACCCGGGAACCCCCTTTTTTTCTAGGAATATTTCCCAATTTTTTTAGAGCAAATAGAAAGAGATTCTTTAACCAAAAAAGAAAACAGTTCAGATGTAGGGTTTCCATCCAGAAATTTTCGGGAACTCCATCATGTAAAGATGGAATTTATCAAAGATTTGACCCTTTTTGCACTCTGTTTTTAACCACTAGAGGCTCGGGGGGAAAAAAAGAGAAGATTTTGTACGAAGAGATAAAGCAGCAACAAGAAGAAGGAAAAAAGGGTTGAATAGAAAGGGAAATCCCCAAAATTTGGAGATCTCAGATGTTCGATATCAATGGGGGGACTCATTATTTGATGAATCATTTCTTTTGGACAGAAGAAGATTATGGAAAAACTTACTCGAAATCTCACTTATCAAAATTCCCTTGTGGGGAAAACGCAAATTTTTTTGGGGGAATTTTGCCCTGATATATCTGATCCATGCATAATATCATGAAAAAAAGGACCCAAATTTTTTTTTTCTTGGGAAACCCCCCCCCCTTAATATTTGGCAATAGGTCTGAAAAAAGTATCTAAAAATAAACAAATTTAGATATTTGTACCCCGTCCCCCCAGGTAAAGGGAAACCCTGGCATATATGTTTGGGGAAAAGATTCCATTTGGGAAAAAGTTGAAAAAGCACTTTCTCGTTGAAAGGTTCTATACATCTGCCCCTTTTCAACGCATTTCTTTAGACAAGACTCCGTTTTTTTTCTTTTTTTGGGAAAATTTTTTCAGAAAAATGGGAGTGTGAATCAAACCCATGTTGGGTTTTAAATGGAGTTACTGATACAAGTTCTTCCCTTCTGAATTGATAGATTCATATCGGAAAGGGTTTCAATAAGTTTTTAAAAATTTTATTTTTGTCCCTCGTTAGAGGTGTTCCAGAAATGTCTGCGATCGAGTAAAAAAAACTTACGAAAACCCCTGGAAACGGGGTTTGAAATTTCCCAAAATTTGGGAAAATTTGTAAAAATTATACCTTTCGTCACCAATTTGTGGGGAAAAAATTAGGTATGAATTTGTTAGATACCTGTGACTCGGGTTGGTTTAAAAGTATTTTCTCTCCAAAAAACTTTTTTTTTTACCGCCGCACAAAGAAAATATTTTGTTGCGGGAAAGAACAAGTAATTTAGGGAAATTTCCCCTAAAGTAAAAAACATAATTCGAAAGGGCTCTTTTCCAAAATAAAAAGGGGGGTCTTTTTTTACAAAAGGGGGCAGAAGGGTTTTGGTTTATTCAAAAAATCAAGTGATTTGCTTTTAAAAAGAAGACATCATGAATTCGAAAAGAAATTTTTTTAGGGGTTCGCCAAATTTTCTTTATGTGGGATTTCATTGAGAAAATTTGGAATCCGTGTTATCAAAAGATTTCCTGCGATTATTTCAAATATGGAATGGGGTCAAACTCCACTTTGGTAAACTTATTGAACAAAAATGGTGATATTGTTCCTCCCTTGATCAAAAAATTTTGATTTTTGGGAAGTATCATGATCAATTTCCAAAAATAATTTGGGTTTTAATTTTTTGAAATGAACGATTTTAAGACCTATTGATTCTAACAACTGATTTAGAGTTGATCATTCGGACCCTTTTAAATTTTAGACGCGGATCTCGGACCCAAGGAAAGGGGGTATTCCCCAAAAACCCCAAAGATTAAAAAAAGGGGGGGGAGTTAGACCCCCCCCCCAAAAAAGAAGGGAAAATTGGACAAAAAAAGAAATAACTTGGACAAAATGAAACGGGAAATGACTTAGACAAAACCTTTTTTTTTCGATAACCTCGACCAATCAATCGAATATTGATTAATACGTAATCGATCGAAGACTACTTGAAAACGGCTCTTCCCGCTCAGAAAAAAAATGTTTTAAAAAGTTCCCGGAAAATTTTTGCCCCCCATTGGCCATTTGTTTCCCATATGCAAATTTGGATTTCCCCATTCACGGATTCTCGGGTTCGGAAAGAAAAATAAAAGGGGGTCGAACTGACTCTTTTTCAAATTCGATAAAAAGTTGGTTGATCGTATATTTCATTATAGTTCTATGATTTTAGGGGTATCATTTCCCATTTGATCCCTTTTAATTCCATATTCGAAATTCGACGGATTATTAAAAAGAAAACGATTCTTAAAATTTCTTATTTTCCCTAGGTGTAAAATTTAAAAAATTCAGATTTTTGGGTCAATCTATATTGATTGACGCCTATTATGTTGTTGCTAGCAAATACCACATTTTTTGGTTTTTTGGTTCTTCCAAATCTTCCCGCAGGAGTTTCCCGGGCCCATTTTTTTTTGATCCCTTTGATTTAAAAAAATTATTTTTCTTCATAAAAAACAGGGGGGTTTGAAACCAAAAAAAATTTCTTTTTCGATTTTTTTCCCCGGAGTTTTAATACCTCATTAAAAATTGTTTTTTTATCCAAAAAGTAAGAATCAAAAAGAAAGGCAAATCCCCCCCCCCCCCCCCCCCCCCCCCCTTAAAAAAAAATTTTACCCCCCAAAAACCCGATCGGCTCGGTTTTTGATAGGGGTGAATAGACCTGCCATTTTTTGAAATCTCTCTTCTGATTCAAAAAACGTGGGTTTCAAAATGTATCCCCCCCCGTTCCGGTCATGGAACAGATGGGAAAAAAATAAAAAATGTTTTTTTTGTTCAAGAATGGAAAAATTTTTTGGACTGTACATATCCAGTTCATCTTCGGAACCATATCCATCCCGGATCTTAAAAAAAATTTTTATGAATTTTGAGGGCGGGTATTTTGTAAATACGTAAATTTATCTTGAATATATTAACTATTTCTTTATTTTCCGATCGCCTGGAAGGGACAAAAGAAAAATCTTGGGTTCAACCCAATTTTTTGATCCCATAAAAGGGGCCTTCGGTAGGTTTTGAACCCCGATGAAGTTCTGACCATCTGTCAGAGAAAAAAAAAAGAATGGATCTTGTAGGATTCCCAAGAAAAACCCTTTGATTTCTTCGGAAGCAGATGATTATTCATCCCTTTTTCACGTTCCGCGAAAAGCGGGACATTGAAAGGGAAAATCCGAAAAGGATTTTGGAGTCGGTTTTGTTCTATCTTGTTTTGTTTCCCTTTGACGAAAGGAAGGATCCAAAAGAATCGATCTTTCTTTTAGTTGTTGAATCTCTCTTTTATTGATCAAAGGGGATATTCCGAATCCTATTTTAATGGAATCGAAATGATCTCTTTGGTTTTATCAGGGAAAAAAAACCTTTTTAATTGGCTAGAAACCGTTACTTGGGAAAGAAATAGATCTTGTAGAATTTATATTGAATATTTGCGATACATTTCCCTACCTTGCTAAAAAACCCTCCCTTTTTTACCAACCAAACATTGTCTAACCAAAACCCAAATTTTTCTCGATAGTTCCCCAAAAAAATCCGATTCGTGCGGATTCTTTTCCCCCAAAACGAAGAGATCTTGGCGGAATTGCCCCAAAATGAAATTGAGCCCAATTTTGCCCAAAAAAATAGCCCCCTTGTTTCTCGAAGGGAGATTTTCAATTCATTTGATTGAATAGTTGACCCCCCTTTCCCTTTTTGTTTGAAGGAAAACCCTCCACTTCAATTTGGGATTTTTTCAAAGAAAAGCCCAAAAATGAGATAACCAAAACCAGCCTTTTAAATTTGATTTTTGAATAGCTGTCGCGAATTTTTAAGTTAATTTTGTTTCGTTTTTTACCCGGAGAAAAAAAGATCAAAAAAATTTCCCCTCATGGTCCTTGCAGATCGGATAAACCCCAGGATATCAAAAAAAAAAACTCCGAAATTTTATATCTTTCTCTTTGGGTTTAAAAATCTCAATTTTCCCGCGACGGTTTCATTAGATATCTTACAACTAGAAACCCTCTTTTTTCCAATTTCCCGTTCCTCCACCCCCGCCAAAAACCCCCGTTAGATTAGGCATGATACACTTTTTAGTTATTTGGGGGAAAACCCAAATACTCTCTTTCGGATCCCGGGGAAAAAGCTCTAGAGAAACTTTTTTCCCCTTTTTGGGAAAATCAGGAGCGAAAAAAATCAACCCATTGATATTGGAAAACCCCAAAAAAATTTTTCCAGCGATCATTTCTGGGCCAATGGAATTCAAGGGATAGGGAAAAAGCCCTGTTTAAAAAGAGATTTTTTCTTTCGACCCCATTTGATTCTTCATAGATTAGAAGGACCGCCCACTTCAAAAAGTTTAAACACCTGATCGTGAAATATCGATTGCTTCTTGAAACCCCGTGAATTGGTGGAAAGTTGGGGTTCAAAAATTTGGGGGGCCCAAAAGTTTTATAAAACGGGTTTTTGGTGGGAAAAAAAAGTGAATGAAAGGTACCACTGAATTGAATTTTTGGGTTTCCCTGAATCTAAAAAATTGTTGAGAAAATTTTTGATCTTTTCTCAATTCGAAAAACCAGGTTTGAGTCGATGGCCCTTTTTGCTAAATTGGGAAAAAATTTTTCCTAAAGATTCATTTCAATTGGAATTTGGTTTTTTCACCATGTACGAGGATCCCCCCTAAGGATCCAAAGGCCCGAATGGTTTAAAACGCCCAACCATTAAATTTGGGGAATTTGTAGGTTCAATTCCCCTGGATGCACGCCAATGGGCCCCCCAACAAGGGCCTTGGAATTTGGGTTGTAACAATGGAATCATCATCCATACATAAAAGAATTGATGTGGTTTTATTCATATCATAAAATTTTGAACAGTAAGAATTGCTTCTTCTTTTTGATAAATTTGAATCATAGGGAAAAAAAAGAGACTCATGGGGTAGAATCAAATATGCAGTATTTTCCGACAAAAGTTTTTCGGTTATTGGGGGAAAAACAATAACTTTAATGTCGAATTTAGGTTTCCCTGGACAGGAAAAAAAGCACTGGGTCGAAATCTTCTTTGGTGTTAAGGGGAAAAAAACTATGAATAGTCATCGGCTCCCGGAAAAAGGGTTTGAAAAATGGGACCTATTTTGGGGAAAACAATTTCATTTTCAGACGTTTGATCTTTTTTCTTCAAAGGGTTATTCTATTCCACCTCTTAGAAAGAACTTTTAAAACAAAAAAACTTAAAAGCATGCCCAACATTTATACAAAAAAAATTTCCCCGGCCACACGCAATGGAGCCGTTTGCAGTTAAAAGGAAAACCAAAACGCGAAATAATTTGATCTATGGACAGCTCGTTGAGAAAGGTCGTAATGCCCGAGGAATTTTTACCGCCCGGGCATAGAGGGGGGGGTCATTTTAAACGTTTATACCGTAAAAAGATTTTCGGGCGGAATGAAAAAGACTTTATGGTAGGGAAAGTAAACATAGAATAAGGCCCTAAACCCAAAGCAAATTTGTTTTAAAACACTATGGGGGGTGGTGAGAAGAGATATATTTTAATCCCAGAGGGGCTATAATTGGGATACATTGTTTCTGGTACAGAAGTTCCTATAAAAAAGGGGAAATTTCCCTACCTTTGAGTGCGGTTTGAAATTATTTATTATAATTGGAAGTAACCAATTTGGTTTACGACGAAAAAACCCTTGAAATCGATCACTGATCCCCAAATTTTAGTTTCCTCTACAGGAAAAGACCTCAACAGAAAACTGAAGGGGTTTTAAAAGGGAGCAAAATGATTGAGTTCAGTAGTTTCCTCATAGAAAATTATTGACTTAGGATTTTAGTAAAATGGGAAAAAGCCAAAAAAAGTTTCAAGCACCGAAAAACCAGAAAACCCCTTTTTTCAAAAAGAGGAGGAGGGTTATTCACATTTTTATTTGATGGTAGAGGGAATTGAAAAATAAGCAGTGGTAATTTGAAAGATTCCCCCGGGGAAAAAAAAAAATGGTGTCTTTCCTCGTTACCCCTAATATGTGGAAAATATTTGAGAAAATTTTAGAGATTTATTCGGTTTTTGAATGCTACAGAAGAAATAAGCAGATGAAGGAAAAAGGGAAGACCTAGGATGTAGAAGGGTCCCTAAAAAATGAAGTGATTTCCCGGGAGATTTGGATTCCTTTATATCCCCCATGTGGTCCTTTTATTATAAACCTATAGATAAGATTTCCCTC
>JBBMOL010002175.1:0-27710 GCA_037954665.1 Laguncularia racemosa | reverse complement strand
CCCCAAGAAAAGAGTGAAAAATTTTGAAAAGTCTTTGTTTTTGGGTGTCTCTTGCTTTTCCTATTCGGTTTCTTTACTCCTCAACTGCCTCCTTTTGGAAAACGAAGAGATATATATAAGAAAACCGAAAGATCTCTTGAAATGGCCAAACTTATCCATATACACAATCTCAACTCACTATTATACACGGCCGTATACTTTAACCGTGTAAGCTTCTGTTGGTTCTCAAGCCAGATACATGGCCGTGTACTTTAACCGTGTAAGCTTCTGTTGGTTCTTCAAGCCAGATAACGGCCGTGTACTTTAACCGTGTATTCTTCTGTTGGTTCTTCAAGCCAGATACACGGCCGTGTACTTTAACCATGTATGCTTCTGTTGGTTCTTCAAGCCAGATACACAACCGTGTACTTCCCTTGTACGCCGGTGGTGTAAATCCTTGACTTTGATCCAAATTGTAGATGACTTCTCTAAATCACTTGAATTAGCACTCTTGATTCCATTAAACCTGATTTATCACCATAAATAAAATTAAGTACCATTTCCTTATGATTTCTATAAAATCAATAATAAATTAACACAATTCATACTATAAAGGTTGAGTATAAAATGGCTCTATCATGCGCCTATTTAGGGTTAAACCAATGACGTTTGACCATCTATTATGCACTATAGTGCAACTTACCAATTGAACTAAGCTTTTCTTCAAGTTGCAAAAAATTATGTTTAATCTATCTTGGGATGATTTTTAATAAGACCTAAATTAATTTCAGGTCTTAAAAATTAGTTCAAACCCCATCCTAAAAAAATGAGTGCAATTAATAAGTCTAATATGCATATATAAAATTATTTTCAATAAATAACTTAATTTGATAGAGTTACAAGTTTGGTTTCCTTAGTATTTGGCTTAACTCGAGTATTTAACTACTCATCAAAATGAGCAATTTAAGTCCATTTGTGGCACCATTTTAAGTATTCCAATCAACTAAATTATCCATTTCTTGGCTTTACAAATTAGCAAGCTAAACCTAGAACAGAAAAATAATTTTTGATAAAGTGGTCTTAATGACTCATATTCTATTAAATTAAATATGCATATTTTGATTTAATTTTTTTTTTTGACATTGAAAAGAGCCAAACGAACCACTGCATGACAATTTTTATGATTTTATAATTATGTTTTTTTCTTTTTTATTTTCATTTTTCCATTTTTCCCTTTATTTCTTCTTCTTCTTTTTTTTTTTTTTTTGCTCTTGCCTAAAATTAGAGACAAAAATTCAAGGGAGTAAAAATGAGTATAATAACTAGAAAAAAAAATCTATACCCTTTTTTTAGAAAGGCACATGTAAGGGAAAATTTAAAAATTTGTATTTGCTAAAATTTATTTGTATTATGGAATTTTTCTAAGGGGAAAACAAAAAGATGAAATGGGAAATTTTTAATTAATGATCAAGAAGATACTAGAATGGAATTGAAATTTCCCCTCCACTTAAAGGGGGAATTGATAAACTAAGAAATTCATGATTTCAATTTTTGAAAGCAAAATCCAAAGTAGAAAAATGAGTTTAACCCAAAGGTTTTGATTGCTTTTTGAGTTTATTTTCAGGGAAACCAAACACACCAAAATATGACTTTGGTAAATCTAATTGGGTATTAAAAAATCTAAGGGGGCAAAAAAGAATTTAAGGGGGACTTAAAGGGGGAGATAGCTAAACCCATAAGGGGAGAAAGCACTTTCTTGTTTCCTTACCTTCTTTTCTTTCCCTCATCAAAAAATTTTGGCCCTTTTAACTTTTCCCTCCCCCAAAAAATTTCATTTTCACATCCCACCCCTTTCAAATTTTAAATTTTTCTCCCTTTCTCTTCTTCATTTTCATTCTTAACCCCTTTCTTTATTTTTATTTTTCTTTTTCCTTTTTTCTCTAAATTTCCCACAACACACCAAAAATGAATCATAAATGAATGGTGGACAGGATTAAGGGTTTAAAGAGGGGTTTTGGGATAGGGGGAAAAAAACCCATTTAAATGGAACCTAACCCGGTTTTGTTTCTTAAAAAAAGGGTGTTGGATTTGGTTTTATATTTTTTAAAGGGAAATTTTGTCCCCCCTTGTTAACTATATAGACAAGTTTCCCCTGATAGGGGTGAAGTTGTTTCAATGGACGCTCGTGGTTGTTCTTGTTTTATTGTTGGGCATAAGGTAGGTCTTGTTTTTTTATTTAAATATATTTTTCTTTTAGGGATTCATTTTGTGATGCCAATAGGTTAAATTCTTGAGAAAAGTTTTTAAATTTTAAAAGATAAATTTTTTGAAATTTTTGGTTTTTAATGCCAACCCCCAATTGTAAAAAAAAAATTTAAAATTTTTATGAAAAAATTGAATATTTTAGCCCAAAAAAAAAAAGGGATCCCCTTTGGGGACGTGGAACCTTAATTTTCTATAGAACAAAAAACAAATAAATTTCCCAAAATTCTTACCAGATTTTACTCACTAGCAGAATGGGGAAAACCAACTTACAATTACTGATTTTACACAAAATTAACCCAAAGGGCCTCCACTCCCCACAACCCTAAATGGAATTGATAAGGGGTTATGAAATAAGAGAGAAAAAAACCCCCTTTTTTTTCCATGTGATGCTTTGCCCCAAAAAAAAAAAAAACTAAGTGTTTTTGTTTTTCCCCCTTTACAAGTTTTTAAAACCCAGCCCTTAAAAAAGGAAAAAAAAACAAAAAGAAAAAAAAATGCCCAAATGGCATAACACGGGTTTGGGCTTTTCTTTTTCCCATTTCGATTAAAAACAGGGGCCGTAAAACCACCCTTTAAAAAACCATTTTGCAAAACTATTTTTAATCCCTCTCTTTAATACTAACAAGTGTACTTGTTTAAAAATAAAAAACAATCATAAAAATGAATGAAAGACACTATGTGAGTGACTTCGGGTTACTTTTTGATAAAAAAGGACTTTTAATGTCAAGCTCAAACAGCCCTTTTAGCTCTTGTTTGGGGGAAAATGGGTCCATTGTTGAATTGGAAATGATTTTTTTCCTCTCCCGAGCCTGGGAAAAATTTCCCCTTCAAATCAAATTTGGGTCATCATGAGTATCTTTTGGAAAAGTGGGGGGATAGATCGGGCAACATTGCATGTGAAAGGGGCGCTTTTATTCCCCATTTCTCCCCCCGTGGGAAATTGTTGTTGATGCGCTTAAAAAATTTTGAATAGCCTTTGGGCTCTGGGTGAAACCCTTCTTTAAATTTTTTGTGAGGAAATCTACTTTGCTGAGAAAAAATTCAAACTAGTTCATTTGGGATTAAAACCCTTTGGGTTTTTTCCTATTTTTGTTGCTTGAAGTTTCTTTTTTTCCCAATATTTTTAAGATGCTTAGAGTTTTTGATGAAGTTTTCGAATCCCCTTTTGTAGTTTTACTCCACTAAAATTTCTTTCTTTGTTTTGGTTTTAGCTTTTAACCAAGGGGGAAGGGTGGGAAATTTAGCCATTATGACTTCAAAGGGGGCTTATTTTTTTAAATTAGGGAGTTGAACTATTGTAAGCAAACTCAACAACAAAAGACAAAAAGCCCAAAACCCGGGAAAGATTCTTTCCCAAACTATTGCTTTTTTAAATTTAAGGAACAAAGAGTACGTTTTTGACAACCTCTTTTTAAAATCGTTCCCGGGGGTGACATTTTCGAAACTTGATTTTATTTACCAAGTCATTTCCAAAGGCCTTTTAGAATAAATTGAGAAACTCAGGTCTCTTTTCAGTTACTTACTTTAAGGAACACCGTGATCGTAAAATTTTTCCTACACAAAAAGGTTACAATAAAAAGTGTGTATCTTTTTTGGGGGCAAGGCAAAAAATGTACTTTTTGCTAAAGAAAAATTAAAGGGCCACCTTTTTGGGGTCTTTGCTTCTCTTTGTCCTAGGAAGACCTAAGAAAAAATTCTATGTTGATATCTATCGAAAGCTTTTTGTAGGTAGGGAAAAGGGGGGGGATTTTCCAAAAAAGCCCCCTTTTTTCCCTTTTACCCCCTTAAAAATTCCCACATCTCTCTTTTTCCCTTGTGGACATCCTTCAACTTTACCCTTCCAGTAAAAAAGTTCTTTTAATAACCCCTAAAATTCTTTTTCCCCCAACCCAAAAATGCCAAAATAACCCTTTAACATGAGTTTCCCCTGCCCAACAATTCCCAAAATAGAACCACAAGGTATACAAAATTTTTCCCTACTTTCTAAAAAAAAACACTATCTCTAATAAAATTTCCCCATCTACGAATTCCCTCCAGAGCATCATTTAACAATAAAAGTTCGGCCCATTCATCATGAACATACTGTTCCTTCAAAAATTTCCCAAACCCAAGCAGCTTTGATTGTAGAGAAGTGATAAGTACATCCCTACGTGAAAAGGGGCATTTGCTACAATTTTTTACCCCCCTTTTCTTGAACTTAATCACATAGGAAAGGCCCTCTTGGGAAATTTCCACCCCATCGGGTTTGGGCGTTTTGATAGATTTTTGTTGACCTTTAAAGTTTTTTAGTAACTCATGATCTTTTTTAAAAAATAAACCCCTTAAGAAAAAGGGGAAATGTTCCCAAACATCATCAACCCCCCTTGAAGACCCCTTTTTTATACTAAATTTCTTTTTAGTAGGTTTTGTGTTAATTTATTATTGTTTTATAAAAATCAAAGGGAAAAGGGTTTCTTAATTCTATTATGGTGATTAAATGGGGGTTAAATGGAGTAAAGGGGTTTGCAAAATTCAAGAAAAATTAGAGAAGTCTTACAACTTGGTTTCCGAAAAGTTTTAAACACCGCCGGGGTGAAAGCACAGGGGCGTGTGGGTTGAAGTACAACCGTGTACTTGGTTTTGAATAAACAGGAAAATACACGGTTGAAGTCCCCGGCCGTTTTTACCCGTCAAAGAAGAGGCAGGGTTTTTGAAAATACGGCCCCGTGGGCTATCCTTTCTATACACTGCAAAAAAGGGGGAAAATTGGGGACTATCAATAGAGAGAGACAGGGCTCGTGATTAAACCGTGGGGAAGCCGGGGTGGAAGCTGGGGTTGGAAGACGGGGTTTGGGAAGTACACGATCGTGTATCTGTCTTGAAAAAAATCCCCAGAGGAAGGCCGCCCTTGACATCTGGCCGTGGTGGAAGACGGGAAACACACTGGACAGGGAAGATAATATTTTAAATTTTATACATAGGGAAGGAACGGCTTGCCCCACCCGTGTTGTGGGGGCATCCCAGGGGGACTTTTTCACTTCTCAAAAATTTACATAAAAAAGGGAAAGATATTTTCGTATCTTGCTAGCAAAGATCATCTCCTTTCCCTTAACAATATAAATAGACTAACCCTGGGGAAAAGTTCAGAATTTTGGACCCTTTTGGGAGACAAAAGGAAAAAAGGGAGGCAGAGAAAGGGAAAAAGGGGAACAGGGGCTTATTATGTTTTTATTTTTTAATTTTCTTTTTTGATGATGAACAGTGTTTTTAAAAAATTTTCTACCAAATTTCTTTTATTTTTTAAAATTCCCCCTTTCCAAACCCCCCCCATTTGGGGATTAATTGATTGTTTTTTAATCTATTCTTTGTTTTTGGATATGCATATATTTTCAAAACCCATTTTGTAAAATATTTTCTTTGTTGTTTGGGGTATGAATTAGGCCCTTTTCTAAATTAGCAATTTAAATTAATTGTCAATTTGCACGTCAAATCCGTAAAATTGTTTGGGGTTCTAGTCTCGGGGGACAAAATTTAACATGTTTGTTTTTAAAAATAGATGATCGAATTCATGTTATGGAGATGTATGACCCTTTTTTTTTTAAAAATTGGGTTTAAATCTTATAATCTACTGGCATAAAATGGTGGTTTCTTTTTTTTAATGCTTTGGAAAATTTAAAACCCTTTAAGAGCTTGTTTGGGGTTTCAATCCAAATAGAAATAATCGGGGGAAGCTGTTTTGATTATCAAAGGAAGAAAGGGAAAGAGATAGGTTGTTAGGCTTTTTAAAATAACCATAACCATTTTTCTAGAAATAAGAATAAAAAACCTTTTGCATCGATGATAAATTTTCCTGGGTTTTAAAAACTTCTTGTTTCCCTTTGGCTAGGCTTTTATCAATATTCGATTTTTTTATATTTTTCAATATTATTTTGATTCACAAGAAAAACCCCCCATTTTTTTTTTCCCTCTTTACTTTTTGGGAATTTAGAAATATATTTAACCAATCCCTGGGTTTTCGACCCTATTTACTACTAACGAAATCATATCATTGTTAGGAGTAGGTTTTTTATTTTTGTGGGGTTCGACACCCATCAGCCCCCACTTGGAATAGAAATCCTTATCATATACTGGAGTTTTTAAGGTGCCCCCACTCAATTTCTCCCCTGAATTTTGCAATGGGCCCCTTTTCCTACTTTAACACAAACACCAATTCCCACCCTAAAAAACATCACACTCCAATTCAAAAAATTTTTTCAAAATTTTAGAATGCTAACACTGGGAGCACTAGTTTGCTTTGCTTTCACTTCCTCAAAATCTTTTGGGGGTTATTCTCCTCAAATAAAGGAACATCCTTTCTGGTCAAATTAGTTAATTTGGGCTGATAAAGCTACTAAAAATTTTTGATAAAAATTTTATAGAAAGAACTAGTATAGAAATCTTACCTCAATAGTTAAAATTTTTAGTTGGCCAAACCCTAACAGCCCTCACTTTTTTTTTTATTTACCTTTTTCACGGAATTTGGGCACAATAAACCCAAAAAATGTTACCTTTTGATTGAAAAATAAAACTTTTAAAAATTTGCATAGAGCTACTGTTTTCCCTTTAAACTGAGAAAATTTCCCATTTAAATTTTTCAACTTTACCCTTTTTTGGTTTCTTCTAAAAACAAAATTTCATCAAAAAAAACAACAACAAAATTTCCCAAAATTTTTCATGACATTATTCATTACCTATAAAAAATACTAGGGGGATTGGGAACTCAAATGGAAAGACAATTCCCCTTTACACATACCATGGTGTGTTTTTAAAAATGGTCTTTTCCCCTCATCTCCACCCCCCAAACAAAAAAGGGAATATTACTTTTTAAAATCGCCTTGAGAAAACTTATGCACCATGTAGTTCCCTTAACATATCCCTCAAATCTATGAAAAAATTTCTTAATTTTATGGTGTTTTGTTGACGGCTCTCTATCAAAACAATCCCCCATTTTTGCCATCCCCTTTTTTGGGTAAATAAAATGGGAGGAACAACTGATCTATTTCTCTTTCCCCGACAAAACCCCTTTCTACCCGTTTTATCAAACCTTTAAAGCTTTTTAAAAATTTTTTTTCCTCCCTTTAAAAATTTTGTGATAGGGGGATTATTTTTGGCCAAATTCTTAGGCTGAAAATCAAAAGGGATGTTCAAGGCCCCCCATGGGTTTGGTTTAAACCCTTAGGTAGTTCATCTGGGAATATATGCATGTTTCTCATCTAATACTTAGCCCCACCCATTTGGGGTAACCCATTTACGTCCCCCAACCCCCCTAGTACATATTATTTGAAAATATTTACTTTTTTCTTCTTCTATTGCCCCCTCCCGTTCCCTGCTATCCCACTAATAAGGTTTTTTCTTTCTAGTTTATTAATTTTCCTCTTTGGGCCCTTTTTTACTTTAGTAAGGTGTTTTAAGGGTTCCCAATTTCTATCCCCACCTTCCCTTTTTGGGAAAAAAAATAGGTGATTTTTAAAACCATCCTGCAAAAACCCTCCCATAAATAAAAGGCCTACTAAAAAAATATGTAAGATGCCCCTTATGGGAAGAATATTTTCAAAAAATTTATCATGGTACTTTCCCTTATGTTCAATTGAACCCAGCCCCTAAGTGACTTTCAAACGCCCCTTTCTCCCCTTAAACTAGTGTTGTTATAAGGTTAGGATGCGGGGGAGTGACTATTTTAAAAAAAGGGCACCCAGTGGGAAACAGCCATTACATTAGTAAAACTATCTCCAAACAATTTAAGAAACACAAAGATTTTCCTTTGCTCATAGGGGATGTGAAATAGGTTCCCCCTATTCATCCTCATTTAGAAAAAAGGCAGTCAAACACCTTGTGCAATAAGTTAAAGGACAAATATAATCATTCCCCTTATCCTCATTACCTCAATCTACCCTCACCATAATATCATTTCCCAAAAAGTTGAAAAAAATGTGGGCTTATGCATCCTTCTTCTTTATTCAAAATCTCAACCCCCCCCTGGCAATCATAACTCTTCGATTTAGACACTAAGAAAACCATGTCCAAAAGTAGACATTTAAAAAAATTTGACCTAAAAAATTCCCTTTCCTCTTAATGAACCAGTTTCTACCCAAAATTTTTTCTCATACCTAACCCAAATATTTTTCCCTTTTCCCCGCAAAAATTTTTTCTCCCCTCTAATGTCTGGCACAACTATAAATTTCCCTTTCCCCATTTTTTATTTTATCCCCCCCCATAAACCCATTTTCCCCCGACCCCTATAGTTTTTTAGGAGAATTTCCCTACTTTTTACTCACTGCCCTTTTTAAGGGTTTAAACGCCTTTGTTTTTTCCCCCTTTCAAAAGCCCCTACATACAGGAATCTCAATTTTAATGAACACAAATAGGGCCCTAGTTTTTTTCAGGAGGTTCGATTCTCCCAAATGGGGGTCATTGTCTCAAACCCCCTGGACAACTCATCCCACAGTTTTGCCTCCCAAACTTAATGTTTGGAGACGCATGAATAACTCCTGCCCAAAAATGCTTTTGGTATAAACCTCTTTCTAATTAAAAACCCTTTCCCTCCCTACTAAGTATGTATTTTTCCCCATCCCTATCTCCCTCCCCAACCATAATATTTTCCCTTTTCCATAAGGGAGCATACTTTGTAAATTCAAATTTCTGCTAATTTTTTTTTTTAAAATCGAGATGGTCATTGATCTCATAGCACTGAAAAAGACCTTTCCCCCTTATCTTTTCCCAATCCAGATAATCCCTCTACAGATCCCCCTTTCCCAAAAAATGAAGGCATTTTTAATTTCACATATTCCAAACCCCTTTGGTGGTCTTTAACTCCCGGTTTGGGGTAAAATTCATCCTCAAAATTTCATCTTTCCTTTTTTTTTCCACTCTAATTTTTACCTTCCCCCATTAGCCCCCCAATGCTCCTTTCCCACAAGCATTATTAATAAACTACTTGAGGTGGGGGTGCTTGTTTTTTTGCCATTGGTTTTTTTGGGGGAAATTTTTATTTGGTTTAACCCTTATACTAGATTAGCAAAAATAATGGTTTTAAATTTGTAAAATGCTCTTCTAAATTTCCCCCTTTTTCCATCCCACAAAAGGGGTCTTTGGGGTTATCCTCCAAAATTTACTATTGGGCCTTTTATTCCCAACTCCCCCAAATTTACGCTATATTAGCATAGTTGTTGGAAATTTAAATTTTGGGCAAAATTTTCCAATCCATAATTTAAACCCTTTATGGGCCCCCAAGGGTTTTTTTTTTTCATAAACAAACCTTTAAAGGACTAAATTCCTTTTAAAAACCCCCAAACACACCTTCACATCACAAATTTTCAACTCACAAGCCACTTCACGGCCCAAAAATTTTTTTTAACTCAAATCACACTTCACGGTAGCATACGTTTTCACAAAACTGAAATGCTCTTTTCAATCAAGTTAATGGAGCGTTTATACAAATTTTAATTTTACCTTAAATACCAAATTTCACAATTAGGAATTTAATTGATAAAACCCTTTTTAAAACTCCATGACCCAAAAAACCCCAAATTAAACCTTTTTTTTTGATTTAAAATACAATTTACTAATGAAAAAACGGCACAATTCATGGGAATATATCTATTTTTTAAATTTACCCCAATCAAACAATTGAACAAGGCCCTGGCATAAACCCCCAAACCCCCCAAATTTAAAATCAATACTTCCCCCGTGCAATTCCCCCTCTTAACCGAATGCTCTGATACCAAAAGATGATATTTCCCCCCTCCCAAAATTTCAATCAAAACAATCCTAATTTTTTGAAACAATTGAAAAATTTTGTTAAAATAGCAAGGAAACCCCTTTTTTAATTGGAAAACCCCAATTTTTTTGGAGAAAAAGAACAAATGAAAATTCCCAAAAATTTTTTTTTAAAATTTTTTTTTTTTTAGCCCCTAGTAGGGAAAGAGGAAAAAACTTGGAAATTTCTGATTTTAAAACATAACAATCCCAAACCTCCACTCACTTCCCAAACCCCAAATTTGGAAATTTATAATGTTAAAAAATAAAGAGAAAAAATTCCCCCTTTTTACATGATGCTTTGCTGAAAAAAAAATAAGACTAAATTTTCCTTTTTTTTTCTCCTTTACGAGGGATTTTTATATGTCCCCAAATTTTGGAAAAAAATAAAGAAAACAATGCAATAGCATATCACATGGCCCTATTCTATTCCATTTCGATTCAAAACAGGATCGTGAACCATCCTCTAAACCATGTGCTAATTAGTTTGATTGCCCTCCTGTAAAAATTGATAAGTGTACTTGATTAAATATAAAACAATAATAAAATGAATGAAGAGACTATGTGAGTGTCCTTGGTTCCATTTGATAAAAAATGACTCTCAATGTTAAGCTCTACAGTCTTTTAGCTCTTTCTCGGGTAATGGGCCTATTGTTGAATTGGTTTGATTCCCATCAATTTTCATCCCTCTTATCTCCTCTCTCTCTCTCTCTCTCTCTCTCTCTCTCTCTTTTTTTTTCATTTCCCCTTTCTCTAAATTTCTCTATAACACCCCTAAATGGATACATAAATGAATGGTGGATGAGGATCAATGGATAAAGATGTTTTATATAGGAAGAAGAAACCCATTTAATGGTACCTAGGCCTACTATTTTCTCAAGGTGATGGATTCTGTGTATATGATTCTGAATGTTAGTTAGCCCTTCCTTGTTAACTTATATAGACTGGATTCTCATGATAAGGGTAAGTTGTTTCAATGGACCTCATTGTTTGGGTTTTTATTATTGTTAGGCACAAGCTAGGCTTTTGTTGTTAAGTTAATATATACTCTTATGATCATTTTGCAATGCTAATAGGTTGGCTTCCATGAGAGTATGCTTGAGTTTAAGATATAACTTTTTGCAATTTTGGAATTTATTCTTTAATTAGAAAATGAAATTTATTGCATAATTTTGAATAATTGGGGCATTTTTTTTACTTAGTATTTTATTAATGAGTGACTCTAATCTTAATTAATAATAGTAAAAAGAGAATTCAACCTTTATGATTAATAAAAATATTATACATAAAGATGAAAAATTTTCTTTTTTAAACTTCATAAAACCTAAATGGTGGATTCATCTCCTTAAGAGATGCTTGGAATTGTTTTTTAAAAAGTTTCTTTTACACCTTTACTTTTAATATTACGCTAGGTTAGATTTTAAAGTTATGGTTAAAGCTTTAAATTAAGGGGAAATTGCAAATGACCCCCCTAAAGTTTGACATAGATGTGATACCACTTTTTAAACTTTTAAATTTAGCATATCACTCCCTTAAACTTTAATAACTTGATACAAAAAAGCCATACTAAGGTTAAAGTTTAGGTGTGTTAGAGAACATTTTGATAAGTTCAAGGGGAATTCCACACCAAAGTTAATGTTTTTAAAAGAGTCAATTGCAATTTTGAGGAGTTATTTGCCAATTTATTAATGTTTAGGGGGCGATTTACCACATTTGAAATGTTGGAGATGTAACAACACCTAGGTCAAAGTATAGTGGGGTTTTTGCATTTTCCCCTTAAATTAAAGTAGATTTTTTTGATTACCTTACTTACATAAGAGATAAGAAGATTAGGCTTTTGTACATTTCTAGAGTAACAATAGGAAAAAAGAGTATGATGTGTGCAAAAAAGTTGAGGAAGAAGCTTAAGCTAAATAGATTATCTCAATTGGGAATATTTCAAGAATGTAGAGTAATAAGATTTCAAAGTAAATTTGGTTTTAGATGGTGATGAGGGTAAGGAATGCATTTACGGAAAATGTTATGCAAGAGGTAACAATTTTGGGCTTGCTTGACACACACTTAAGGGAATTTCGGATTTTTATAAAGTTTGTAGTTTTATTTCCCCTGTCAAAAAGAGGATATCCCCTAAATTTGCAATTTTAGGAATGCTATCTTGACTATACTTTTAGGTTTTTATGTCATTTTTAGCTATTTTTATATTTACAACTTTATCTTTTTAATATAAAAAGAATGACCCTTTTTTTATTACAAAAAATTTGACATTCCAATTTAGTTCTTTTGTTTTGTTCCCTTTTTTTTGTTTTGGTCATGTGGTTTTCCTTTTTATTAGTTATTTTTAAATTTTTTTAAAACTTACACTCTAGAAGCATGCAAATGAACTTTTTTTTATGTTTAATGAATTTTGATTTGGGCAGGGTTTGTTGGTTACTTGTGATATGTGATTTTTTTAATACATCTCAGCTTCTCATGGTAGTTGATTGAATATATAAAAAATTGGTCCTTTATATCTTTAGTTGGCTGTGATTTTTATTTAGGGGTTTTAAGTCCATATTGGGTTGTATTAAAATATGCAATTCCATATCTTGCTCTATAACCACTAGTTTCTAGGTTAAAAGAACCTCCATATAACTCATTTAGTTTTGATAGGTCAGGTATAGCTTTCGCATGTTGGTTGATCAATTAGTTTATGGGGGAAAACAAACCTTTTTGGAAAATTTTTGTGTAATATTTAAGCCCTGGCCAAAAAGGCAACCCCTTTAGCTTTTATGTAATTGGATTGGTTATAAAAATTTGGCATTGCTTTGGGATAATGATGGTTTAAACATAAAATAGAAAAGGGCTTTTTCTTCGATCCCTTATCGGTGTTAAGGCACCATTAGTTGAGTTTTATAGAAGTAATTTTGATTCTTAATTCATTTCATGTAATCCAAATTGTTAAATCAAAATCACCCAAAAAGAAGTACCCCTTATTTTCTTTTTCAACCCTTTTTTTTTGTTTAATTAGTTTTTGCTAAAATAAATATGATATATCAACCTATTAAAATATTTCTAAAAAACACATTATAGCATTTCAAAAAGGGGTTTTGGGAAAAATTCCCAAAAGTTATCATAACATTGATCTTGTAATATAGAACCAACTTTCAAGACATTGGTTTTCAAAGTTTTGAATTTAAACCTCTTTTAAAACTAAACTATAATTGTTAATATAGAAAATAACTATGGGAGATTAATTCAAGTTTTATTAAATTATGTCAAACTGTAAAGAAATTTAGGTTCAAATAAGGTTTAAAGGAAAAACAAAATTTGAAACAAAAAATGTGCATGTTTTAAATTTTTGCATCACTCATTAATAAACAAAGAAAAATAAGATAAAATCAATAATATAAAAATAATTTTGAATGGAATGGGAATGTTTGTCTTTTAATCTCTTGGGTTTCAAATGATGTATAATTGAAAGATATGTTTATTCCTCCCTCCATTCCCTTTTCTTTCCCTTACATTTAAAATCACCCTTCTCCAAAAACTATTTTTCATCAAGCATCAATGCAAGAAGTGGAATTGAAGAAATAGGAGTTTTACAAAATTTGAAACATGCATAATAACAGATTTCTCAATTGAAAGAAGGCTAATTATATAAGACTTAAGAGTTTTACAATTTTTTACAAATTTAACCATAGGAAATTTTATGTTGGAATATGGTTTTCACAAGGTACAATGTAATCACTGTTGAAATCTAAGGAGTTTTTAAGAAAAAAAAAGGAATTGGTCCTATAAAGGGGAGTAACTTAGTTTTGCTTTATGTGACAATTCAAAGTTTATTGAATAGATGGAGAAAATTTGATTGAAATTGTAGATTACATGAGAAATTCTATAATGAAAGTAATTTAGGACTAGGTTAGGGTGAGGATTGTAAATTTGGTTGAAAAGGGACAAGTTTCCCCCAAATTTTGATAAAGTTCTTGATGGGAATCAAACTAATGCAACAACAAGACCCATTACCGAGCCAAGTAAAGGACTATAGAGCCTAACATTGAGAGTCCCTCTTTGATCAATTGGAACCCGAAGACATTTACAGTGTCTTTATTTACTTTATATGATTTTTTGTATTTTTAAATTAGTTACATTTATCAGTATTACGAGAAGGTGATCAAACTAATTAGCACATGGTTTGAAAGATGGTTCATGGTCCATATCTTTAAATCAAAATAGACATAGCAAAGTTGGCCATACGTTATGTTGTTTTGAATCAAAAGTGGACCTAGAAAAGCTGGCTATGTGTCATTATTTGCTTATGTTATTTTTTCCATATTTAGGGATTAGTATAATACTTGTAAAAGGGAACAACAAGGAATAGTTGATATTTTGTAGCATTTTTTTCCCACGTGAAAGGGAAGCTTCCTCTCTTTTTTCATATACACTCTTATAAATTCCAATTAGGGTTTGGCGAGTGAGGCTTGGATTGTTGTGTTTTTAATCAACAATTACAAGTTGTTTTCCTCATTCTACTAGGAGTATATCTGGTAGGAATTTAAAAATTTGTATTTTTTCTTGTTCCATGGAAAATTAGGGGTTTCCCTGTCTAAAAAAGTGGATCTATTCTATTTTGAAAACAAATATTCAATTGTTTCATCAATTAGCATTATTTAAATTTAATTTGGGTTTGGCATATCAATTCTAGAAGAACATGGGTCCAACATGGTCGTGTTGTACTTGTGTTCATGCTCATGGTAGATAAGGAATGGTACAAAAATTGTGTTGAATAAGAAATGAAAATTGCAAAAAATTTCATAGGGAGGTACATAGGCATAAAACACAGCTTTGTTTCTACCCGTGTTCCTCAATACGCGCCTATGTATTTGTCCATGTTGAACCTATATTTTTCTAAGGTTGTTCTTTTTTTAACCAATATCTATCCATAACCTTTTCTAATCCATTTAAATGCCTAAAAATATAGTAGTTTATTTGATCTAAAACCCATTAAGTGTTTGTGTTTATAACTTTAGATAGGCTTGGAGTTTAAGAGACTTAAGGATTATGAAGAGATCATTCTATCAGGTAGTGTACACTATGTTCGTTGAATGTGTGTGTTAGGCTAGAATTAATAGTGAACTTAAAGTATACTTGGAAACAAATTTTTGACGCTTGTGCTTAGCTGAGCCCAAAGGGGACTAAGAGTATCAGTGATTTAAGTTTGCATCCTAATGATCGTTGTGTGAAAATTGTCTCAAGTAAAGTCAGCACCAAAAATGATCCCAGTAGATTTATGACTCATGGACAATGGGGAGTATTCTATGTCGTGTATGTATTTAAAATGTTAATTTATGTGTGAGAAAAAATTTTGTCATATCACAAACTATCCTATTCCTATCTAATTCCCCTTTAATGGAAGATAATAAATTGGTGTTTTGTTGTTCCTATGCATTTTTCTTGTGAATGTATAACAGCATGGCAGCATGTGTGTTTTGTTAGTATACACTTACTGGGCATTAGCTTACCCTTTATGGGAACTCTTTTTAGCTATAGGTTTATTTGGTGAGATAATAGTATATAATGAGTCCAATATAGATGCAAATCAGGATAAAGGAGAGAATGTGGAGTATGTGTACTACCATGAAAGGCTAGAAAGCTAGGGAAGAATAATTATTATGTAATGTGTTTAACTATTTGGAGATGAAACTCCCAATTTATGTGCATGTATGTTATTTTTTTTCAAACTTTTTATAGGAGCTAGACTCAATTTACTTATGTGAAATGATGTGCTTATGGTTACAGAGTGAGACTCTTTTGGAGCCATTTTAAAGAATTTCATGTGGAGAATTGATATGTTTGTAAGTGGAATTATTACCATTTATGGGGTTTTTATTTAGTTTTTTTGACCCTTTGAGTGTCGTCATAATATGAGTGACACGGGGCGAGTTGTACTTGTTCTAAGTTTGGGGTATTATAACTTAAGTGATATCAAGATTGGGTTTTAGGATTTTTAGATCATCTAGGAATGAAATCATTAGGACGATGAGAAAATGAAGATATTGGGTATTATGTGGAGCTGGTGCTATTGAGACGTTGCTTGATTGTCTTAATTATACTATAATACTTTTAAATATTCTAACTCCTAACATAACTTCTTTCTTTATGTACATCCTTTTCTTGTGGACCTTTCTTTATAGAATACTTAAGAAAATTCCTAAAACTAGGATTAAACGCTAGGAAGTTGGGAGTGATGCCCCCCAACAACAGCTTTTTGCCTTAAGCCACCCTAACATTGGCTAAAATTTGACTAAAAGATTACATTGCACGATTGTTGGAGGCAATATAGAAAGTAGCAATAGATACACAAATTATAGATGCAAGGAAGTAGGCAAGGACATAGGGGTAGAGATGTTAGTGATAGGCTTACTGGGCTTATCAATTTTGATTGGTTTGTGTAACTATTAGGGAAATTAAGATGAAGTTAAATGATCCACTAGATGTGAAGTAGTGGGCCAAAAAAATGGAGAAAGCCTTCGCAACATTTTGGGTTCCTAAAGAAAGAAGGTGTAGGTTTAGGAAATAGATAAGACCCTTAATTATAATGGAAAAGACCCCTAACAGAAAATATCAAGTGATTTAACCTAAGACTTCCCTTAACCCAAATGAAAGCCCTTTAAACCAACTTACTCTATTACCCAATATATCTAACCATTAACTTATGCAAACAAACCATTCATTTAGCCCCAACTCACATGAAACTTGGGCACCTTAATATCTAAAATTCTTCACCAGAAAAACTCCACAAAACACTCTCTAAAAGGACTTTAATAATCGCCACCAAACCACCACTTCCAACTACCCACAATGCCACCACTTCTAACAAGAAAAACACTAAAACCACAACCACTACAATTCACCTAAACCTAGCAACCTTCCATGCCACTTGGGAGGGCATTTAAGGAACCTAAATATTAGAAAACCAAGAAATAGCATCAAGTTTGAAGGGTGCAAGGAAGTTGAAGTAGTGTTGCACTAGGAAAGGGTAACATAAGTAACATAAGCTAGAACTTTCTCCTTTTTCTTATGTTGTAATTTTGTATTAGCATATTAGGATAGTTAAAAAATCTTTGATTTTGTCCCCTTAGAAATGTTTTAGTCGTATTACTTAATGAATTTCAAAGGATAAGTTGTAAACTCCAGATAGGATAAGGAACAATGTAAATTTCAACTCTCATGTAAGTAAGCTCGATGTGCAAATTGCAATGTAAATGGAAATGATTACATATTGAACCCTTTTTACCTATTCTGGTCTCCAATATTAATGAGAAAAGAGAATTTATCTGTATGTATTAAGCAAAACTCAACATTTAGGAGCTTTAGGTGATGACAAAAACATGATGGAGATGATTAAAGATTGAAAAATGGATGATTTAGTTTCTATGAGGAGACTGAAAGCCAAGAGAGATTTCCTCTCATGAGTTCTAAAATTTATAGAATATAATTTTAGTAGAATAATTAGGAAAAGTTGGAAAGTTTAAATCCTTTTAGTTAGGATAAAAAAAAAAGGAAAGACATATGGATGAAGAAGAGTGAAAAACCCAAAACCTAGTGATCAACATTGAATCATTGATTTAAATCTCAAGATTTACAACAACATAATGTGACCCATATACACCCCAAATAGAGGCCTAAACAAAATATATAGATTAATTAGGGTTGATTTTCCCTTGACCCTAGGGTTAGTTTGGAAAGGGATCTCAAAATAAGCTCTAAAAAATGGCCATATAAGTTGATCAAAACCAAATAGAAACCAAAAGACCAAAATGACTTCATAATGGAAAGTACATGTGAAAATCCTTCAAAACGACTATAAATACGTAAAAACGAACTTAAAAATGAAGAAGTTATGACTAAAACCACAAACAATCTAAAATGATAAAAACTAACGAATTTACTTTAAAACCAATTGGAATTGTTTCTACTTGAACTTATAGAAATACTATTTTCTCTATCAAGTGACACTAATTTCAAACCGATTTTATCCCAAATTATTATGACCATATTGACATGGCTGGGTAAGCAATCTGATGACTATTGTGCTTGTTTTGTTTTTTGAAATTTTTAGTGTATTGATATATGTATATAATTTGATGACATGAAATCAAATATATGTGTGGGGTTTAGGAAATTTGCTGCATATGGTTGACATGATTAGGGCTGCCAAATTACATTAAAAATCATATTTAGCTATTTGATATTTGGTTTCCTTTGCATTTAGACTAAGAATAGTACGAATGTTTGTGATATTTAGTTAGTCGCCTAATAAGTGAATCTAATGTTATCTAACTTTTAATAAAATGGATCTATATTGCATATTTCTACATATAAGAAGGTTTTTTGGGCAATACACGATGGTATAATGTGGTTGCAGGAGGTGTACTTCACGTGTAATTTTAAATTTGACCTTTAGGAACTATTAGGAATTGGGAAATGCCATCCTTTGATTAAGGTTAAGTTTGGGATTCGCATGTAGGGTGGATGAGCTTGCAAGTTATTCAATGTCCACACCCTACAAGACATATATGTATATATTTTTCTTAAGCTTATTTTAATATAGCACAAATATATTGACTTTTGTGACTATCTTAAAGGAGAAAGCTTAGGGTGATTGGAACCTAAAGCGGATGTGTAGTTAGTAATTTCCCAACCAAGCAACAAAAGACAATAAATCTATGTTGTAAAGTGGTTTATGAATAACAAAACAAATTGTTGCATTCATATCATGATCTTGCATTCATATTTTTGTTTAAATAACTTGTGTGTAATTACTTGTTAGTGTAAAATGAAGGTTTTCTCACTAAGCTGTCATAAGCTTACAACCCCCATATGTTTCATTGTTACATTAGCCTATTTAGTTTAAGCCTAACAAACACATGCCAGGTTTGTACGGGACACAATGGGGGGTGTGAAGGATGAGGAATAGTGGAGTGATCACCATTATATATGCATATATGGACTTGAATTTATGTCTTAGTTGTACTTATGTTATAGTAGAGACTTAGACTACTTCATAGTTATTATTTTACTGGATAGTAGTAGTACCTCATGGATATTTGAGGGGACCTTAGTCTCTTAATGTTATGTTACTCACCATGCTATGTTTAATTATTTTTGTCACTAAAATTACTTGAAAAATGCTAATTTCTTGTTTGGGTAATTAGATGAAGTATGCCTTGTATATGAAAAAAGTAAATTCTTGAATAACAAAGGGTTATTTTCAATTTTCTATATAGTGTACGATAGGCGATTACATCTAAGGTACCCTTTGGGGCATGATAGTTCTAGGTGGTATCAAAGCTTTAATGAAATAAACTAAAGCTTGAACTTAGAAACCCTAAGGGGAAACCCCAACCTGAAGTGAGGAAAAATGTAGGTAGAAACTAGGAAAAGGTTATATGTAATTATGTTTTATTTACTTATTTGATGCATATATCTAAATGTACTTTGTTCGGGACTATAGATTAGCCTAGTGAGGCATGAGATAGATAGATCTCCTTTAGGATTAGATAGGGGTAGACCTTATGGAGTATTGTGTGGGTTTAAAAGGCTAATTTGCGAAGACATGCACTATAGGGAGGCTATGAACTTTGTTGTCAATTATGATATGGTAGAGAGTTAGACTTGGTTAGTTTTAGACTCCCATTCATCTATAGACTCGTGGATTGAAGAAATTCTATAGACAGATGCTAAGATGATCTATGTGATGAAGAGACAAGCATGAGAGATGAGGTAAATCAAAGATAGAAAATGAGGTGGCATTTGTGGTGGTAGATTCAAGTAGACCCCAATTTTCTTGACTTCACTAAATGGACTCGAGTCAGACTAGGTTTAATATATGTGAGGGATAGGAGGAATGATCATTTAAGGTTAGAGACTAAGGAGATAGCTAGAGCTACCCAGAGCTGGGGGATTCCATGAGAATCAGTTGATATTCCCACCCCTTCAAAGTAATAGGGTAAGAGAAGGTAATACCAAGGAGGCATAGATAGAGGTAGTCCAAGGGAGATTTAAGGAGAGGCACAGAGCTGGTGCCAATAGAGTAGCAGGGTTGGGACTTTTGATATTTCCTTAACTTAGTTTGAGGATAGTATTGCAGTTACTGTAATCCCAAGGACTAATAGCCAATGTCGAGGAGGGAGATGGAGTAGGAGTTGATGTGGTGGCTTTACCACCAGATTTTAGGATACTTCAATGATGCTTATAGTTAGTGAGGATTTGACATATGTAGACCCTACTTCAATCGATACAAACCTGATACCATTTGAACTTATTGTATTAGTAGGAGGAGAGACATAACTGATTTAGAAAAGCTCACAATCAAGCCGAACTCGATGGATTTTTTTTTTTTTTTACTTTTGGTAAGGACGATCGAAACAATTCTAAGGATGGTTAGAGTTAAAAGTAAGGATCGAGCAAACCACCCTCTAGTGTTAGATCCTCTTTGTGCTTAATCACCTGAGTGGGAGATAGAGGGAGATGACGACTTACTAGGAGCCAGCTCAGCCAACGACATATTGTTACATGTACTTACCACCCATGGGGAGTGACCTCATATTGTGGAGGATAGATTCATGAACATAACTGATCATATATATTTGATGTCCCTTGAGGATTTTAGCAGCTATTTAAAATTAATGATCATAGATGCTCCAAATTTTGTTTTTAGGGATCATAGATGATCATTTTGATTTTAAGAGTATGGTATTGGATTGACATACATATACATTAATGTATTTAGACTCTGGGTGGAGACTCACCACTAAAAGTGACATCCTTTAGGTTGTAGCCTCATACTACTATATTAATGAGAAAAAAAATGGATGTATTAAAGTATATTAGTAAAATTATATGTATTCTTGCTTGTTTATTCGTTTTTAAATAATATTGAAATGAAATAAAAAATGTAGGGAAAAAGCATCTTACGTATGAAATGGAAAAATATGTGTGAATGTAAATTAGCATCATAAAAACTTGTATTGAGAGCTAACCTAAGGAAATATTGTAGACATTAAGGACTACACAAGCAATTGCTACCAAAAGATAATGTTAAAAATGATAAATAGAGGTGAAATCAACCTTAAGACAGAATGAATAAAATTTCAAAGTAGCTATAAAAAGGTAGAATGAGGGTTTTTATGCTATTTTTGGGAAGAGGTAACTCCCACTAGCTCGACCCAAACCACCACTAATGGGCTAAAAGAAGCCCCCCACCACCTCTCCCACTAGTGACATTAGTTAAGGTGGATCAAATTGCACCCCCAAAACCTCGATACTAGAGGAATGTTGCTAGAGTTTATTCAATGTAATAGGTATTTTGATGGAAACCTAAGAGCCTTGATAAGCTGTAGATTTAAAATATCCTAGATTGAGAGGTCATTTGAGGCCTTTAAGGTGCCACAAATCAAAGGGTAAATTTATAACACTTATTTGCTAGATTAAGGGCACAAACATGGTGAGATTCTAAGAGCAAGCTATGTCACCCCAAATTTAAATTTAAAAATGCTTTCAAACGTGAATTTTTTTTGGGGCACTATTTTCTATGATCCAACGTACCAAATATAATAAGGATTTATTTGCTATTTAGGTAGGAGGTAGAGGGATAAACTAGTATAAGGCTAAGTTTTGCCAATTGTTGCAATTTTCCCCTTTGGAATACTATAAAGTGATCGATTGAAGTATTTGCTAAAGGGTTAGATCCTAAGATGAGGAGGAAGTTAGTTGAGTTTAAGGTTTGTACTTTAGTGAAATGGTGGAGAAGGTGAGAGTTTTTTTGAAGGCTAAGAAACAGGAGGCAATGACCTTTAAAAAGCAAGGGGAATGCTTTGAAAAAGGCTACATAAATGGACTGGATTTAGCAAAAAGTACAAGAAATTTGCATACCCCCATAATACCTTTTAAATAGGGGTGAAGCTTAGGAATACCCCACCTATACTATGCTAGAAATTTTAAGGAGGGGTATTACCCTAGGGAGTGCCCACTATTGAGAAATAAGTGTTATTATATTGTGAAGGCAACATATTGCATTACAGAATGCCTAAAGAAAAATATAACCACTTGTTTTCTATTATAAGCAGGTGGGCCCACTTGTTAGTGAATTACCCTGGCAATAGCAGGTAGCTACACTAATAGCTAAACCCTTTCAGATTATAGGGAGGCCATAGCCAACATAAATGGAAATGGCTAAGGCAACAATGGTAATCATACTAGCTCTACCATTAGTACCACTTGAATGTAGTGAACTTAAGTGTTATCCTTTTAGATTCAAGAAACATTATGATCTCCAATCAACTTGTATTCTCTCTTTTTGACATGGGAGAAACTCACTCCTTTATCACTCCTAAGGTAGTTGAACAAGTAAGACTATGATAGGAATCAAAATCTTAGAGGACCGATCACTAGAGTAAGAGCCAAAGGGTTACAAAATTTGGCGATGAGGGTCCTCTTTGAACAAACTAACCCCAAAAACTATTTGTATACTAACTTCTTTTTTATTACTTATTTGTTGTGCATTCTAGTAGGTATACTTGTGGGTTTTTTACAGGGTGATAGATAAGCTTGCTAAAGCTTAGCTTGTGGGTTATTCATGGATCGACATAAACCAAAGAAGAACTAGTCCAACAAATGGTTCACTTGAATTGATGAACCGGGTACTTGAAGAACATTGTACTTGTAATTTTTTGTTTTGAGAACTAGCCATTTCATTTAGCAATTGTAATTTCTTTTCTTGGAACCGACTACCTAAGTGCTTATTTGTAATTTTCATGTTGTTTTTACCTTAATTGGAGCAAGCATAAATACTTGCTAATTAGGGTTTTAAGGAAGCTTTTTTGACATTTTGAACAAAAACACATTGTTGCCGTGAGAGAGTGAGTCCTCTTGCTAAAACATAACTCTTATCATTTCTGGGAATTTGTGGAAAGTGAGGCTTGGAATTTCTTATAGTAGTGTCAAGAACTTCTAATTTTGCTTCCTTGTTATTATAGCGTGAAAATTTTAGCAATAATAGTTTTTTTTTTCATCATTTATTTTTTCTGCCAAAGGTTCATATTCTTCAATTTTATAAGATTGAAATTGCATGTTTATGAACTTGTTTAGTATTGGAATATTTTGAAATACCCTTTGGATCAACAAATTTGGGGTTCACGTGATTTAAGCATCGCCATTTTATTTTCCTTTGCAGTGTTCAGTGCGGGATTCACATTTAACCCATCATATTTGTATTAGGAAAGGGGTTTTGAAAGTAAATTTTTGTGATTTTTGTTTTGGGGAATTAGGGTTCTGTTCTTCCATTTCATACTTGAAGTTATTTGAAGGGGATTTGAAGTAAATGGGTGATTGTACCATGCTACTTATTTTTGGGGAATTGGTATGGAATTTCAATTTATCCTTGTGATCATCATCTTGCGTAAGCCCTTGTGGAAAAAAGGGGGAAGTTATTTGAATCTATTCCCAATTTTTTAAGTATTGTGGAGTGTGCCGTGTGTTTCCTTTTGCATTCAGAAGAAAATTTGTACAATTTCCATATTTAAATTTTGTGGGGAGAATAGCAAATCATTAAATTAAAACACTCCTTTAAATTTTTGAAGAATTATTGAGGTATTGGTTGCTTTTTCTTTTAAATTTTAAAATTTGATTCTTACCATTTGTAAAAAGGTTGCATAAAGGTGAAACATTTTGGATTGCTTGCCGTATGGAGTTATGCCATTTTTTGCTTCCATTTGTCTTTGTACCGGATCTTGAGCGAGTTTTGTGGGGGTGTAAGTGTATATTAATTGGGGGTTGAAAACGGTTTATGCGGGTGGTTGGGGTAAGGATATTTGCACTTTGAAGTGTTTTGTTGTTTGAAGTGGAGTCACCGTTTGTTTTGGTGGGCAGTGAGAGTGGTTGGGAGTTGTGTAAGGAAGGTTTCCCTGCACGTAGGTATAGGTTTTATTCAGACAAGAAAAGGAAGTTTGGTAGAAAAGTTTGTTTTCAAACAAGCATTTAATTTAAAAGTTTTTTAAGTATTGATATTTAAATACTTGCTTATTTGAATTTAATAACTTACTAATTGGAAGTTTTTAATTTTTACTTCAACTTAACTGTTGCGTAATTTGGAAAGGGAAGTGCTACAATTTTTTTAGATTATTTTTGATTTCACAAATCACATCTACAAACATGTTAATGACATCGGGGGGCTTTGGTAATGAGGCCAAACCCAATTTTTGGGGGGGATAGGCTCACCGTACGAATAGGAGAACTTTGGAAAATGCTTTAGGCCCTCACAACCATGTTTGCAACACAGCAATAAGGATTGATGGGAGCAATGCGCAACACTAGGGGCAATCCTTAACACCACCACCAAATAACTCCTCAAAAACGTTTAAAGAGAGGGACAATAGGAAAGGGAAAACATGGGAAGGAGAGTGGAAGGAGATCATCAGGCCTTTAGGAGGAGGGGGAGAAAAATTTTGGGGTCAAACCTTCCCTAAATAGGGATTTTGGGCCCCCTGGGGGTCAAAATATGGAAGCACAGATGCCTTCATTTGATGGAAAGGGGTTTAGTAAGACAACTGGATTTGGGGAAAAGGGTTAAGTGCCTTTTTAGGTTATAAAGAGATGAAACACTAGAGTTCTCTGCTGCTTTTGATTCATGGGTTTTAAAACTACCTTTTTAGAAAAATTTTTAGTGCCAGACGAAGGGATGAGAGGCGAAATTCACACTTGGAGAGACATAAAAGGGTTCTAAGGAAGGGGTTCATTCCTGAGCTTTATAGGGGGAACTTTTTTAAAGCGTCTACAAACTTTGAATGGGGAGGCAAAATGGGGGTGAATAGCTGGGAGTTTGAAACTTTGATGATCAGTTTTGGGGTCAAAGAGCCCCAAGAAAAAACCCAGCACTTTTGTATCTAGTTAAAAATAAGAAATTTTGTGTTTTTGACCCAAAAAAGGGGTATATACACTTAGAGGCTTTTAAAGTTATTTGAAAGTGGAAAGATAATGCACTAACCTTATAGGTTAATATAATAGCCCAATACTCTACTAACCATAGGGAAGGTCAGTAGGGAGACTAAAGGGAGCAGAGGCATGTTAGGGAGGGATAGAGTTACCCCGGGCACAAAAAAAAGAGAAAGTGATTTCTAGAAGGGGCAAAGAGGTAATTTAACTTGATGTTATTTTGAATACCAGGGTCACTAGTGGAAGATGTTTTAGATTTAAAAGCTTCAAATGCAGCGATTGGAATTGACACAAAATGTCCTAATAAGAGAGTATGACAGTCATGGAGGGCCTAAGAAAAAAGATGAAGAAAAAGTTGTCAAGCTTACAAATTTGTCAGGGTTTGCAGGGAAACAAGATGACAGAACGCTAGGCATGGATAAAAAAGGGGGAGCTTTTTTTCCTATTAAAGTGTTTTCATAGGGTTTTTTTACTTAAACTCTAGAGCTAGGGAGAAATAGAGGGGGAACCATTCCACACACCTGCCCGGGTTTGATGTAACCTTTGTGTTTATTTAATGATAGTGGGGATTTTACTAAATCATACTGCTGCATTAGTAGCAAAAATTTGAAAAAGCCACTAACACAACCCACCCTTACAAATTTCTTGGGGTTGGGGGTGACTTGGTTGTCGCATGTTTACACAAAGGGCAAAGGTGCCCGTCATGTAGGAAAAAAAATCCAAAAGAGATTATCTAAATGTGGGTTCTATTACGCCTTTCATTTTTTGTTAGGTAACTTTAGATGTTTTATAAAAGGGGTTACATGACGGGGGTTTAAAAAAATTTCAGTTCAAAAAAGGGTGGTACATGGGTATCTTTATGCCATTCTCCATCTAGGGGCTCCTTTCCAAGAACAAAATAGAAATACCTTTGGTTCTTCTAAAAGTCAGGCAAAAAGGGAAATAAAAAAACGGGTTTCATTCCCAAAAGATGACCCCTTTGTTTGAGGGAAAAAACTTCCTAAGGCTCGAGGAGAATAAAGAACAAAATCCTTAGGGAAACCCATCTTGGGCAAGAGCCAAGGGTTAAAAAAAATTTGGGGAGAGGGGGCCTCTTTAAATAAACTAACCCTGAAAAATTCGTCTACTAACTTTTTTCTATTACTTATTTGTTGTACTTTTTACGTATAGTTGGGTTTTTATAAGGCGAGGATAAAATTGCTAAAGCTTTGTTTGTGGTTATTCATGGATCGACAAAACCAAAAAACTGGTTTTAACAAATTTTTCACTTAAACGAAGAACTTGCCACTTGAAGAACATTGTACTTGTAATTGTTTTTTTTAGAAACCCCCTTTTATTACAATTGAAATTTCTTTTTCTTTAAACCGGGCCCCCAAAATGGGTTAATTAAATTTTTCATGTTGTTTTTAACCCAATTTAAGAGCAATAAAAAACTTTCTAACTAGGGTTTTCAGGAAGCTTTTTGACATTTTGAACAAAAACACATTTTGTCATAAGAGAGGGATCCTCTTGCAAAACACACACTCTTTCATTTTTTAAAATTGTATGTAAACTTGGAATTTCTTTTAAGTAATCAAGAACTTCTAAGTTGCCCTTTCCCTTTTTTTACTAGTGTGAATATCTATAAAAGTTATTTGTCATCACTTTTTGTTCACTCCAAATAGGGGATATTACTTCCCAAATTTTTTAAAAAAGGGGAAATTTATTTATATGTAAATTAATTGTATTGGAATAAATTTTTTTAAATTTATTTACTTTGAATCATCAATTAGGGTTCACGTGATTCTAAGCCTGCAATTTGGGGTTTAAGTGATGTTCCATTGAGCATGAGATTTATTCTTCAATTTTTATTTTTATTTCTTAGATTAAAATTTTTAAGCCATCAACTAAAAATAACTACAACAAAATTTAGCTTTAGTAGTACCTTTTAATGAGATTGGAGAACACCAAATCTACTTCTAATTCCACAACAAATGACTGAAATCATAATCAAAAACCCAAAAAACAAAAGAATTTAAATGACTACAAAGACAAATTATAATGAATCATTTCAATTTTTAATAAATTTAAGGTTAAAACAAAGAAGATCAAATTTTTAACAAATTTGGGAATTTAATTCAAATTTGAAAAATTTTGATCCCCAAGCACAGAACAAGATTAAAAGAACCAAACTAAAAACAAATAGATAATGCACTAAAAGAATTGGGAAAAACTTAAGAAGAAATTTATGTTTCTCACAATACTTCCAGTCAACTCGCTACAATTTTAAAGGGCAAATTGATAAGATTTTAGACGGAAAGAGGCAAGCTTTCCACGCCAAAATTTTAGAAATGAGATGTTTAGAAGTCCTTTTCAAACAAGAATTATACTTGCCAATAGGGTTAAAAATTTCTAAAAAATTCACCTTTCCACTAAGTGGCCGGGGCCTAAATTTACAAAAAACAAAAATAAAAAAGTCCCAAAAAAAATTACAAAAAGTGGGGTCGGTTTTAAAAATAAAATAAAAATCAAAGATGGTCTTCAAAAAGGTTGGTTCTTTAAGCAATTTATTTACGAGGCCATTGGAAAGGAGTCCGATGATGTTTTCCCAAATTTTATCAAATAGGTAGGTTGTTTAGCTCCTGTAGAATCGAAAGTAACCATTAGAATCACAACATTTTATGAACAAAAGTAGATATCAATTTAACATCCTCAGGGTTTATTTTCATAAAAGGGAAACTCAA
>JBBMOL010002174.1:15913-28210 GCA_037954665.1 Laguncularia racemosa | reverse complement strand
TTCCACCACGGCCGGTCACAAGCCGTGTCTCTCCCTTCTCATGTAGTGTGTAGCACGGTTTCCTCCATGGCCATGTCTAAAACCGTGCCTCCTCCTAGACAGATACACGGTCGTGTACTTCAACCATGTATTTTCCCGTGGATTCTTCAAGACAGATACACGGTCGTGTACTTCAACCGTGTAGTTTCCTGTGGCTTCAAAACTAAGTACACGGCCGTGTACTTTAACTACACGCCTATGTACTTTCCTCCGGCGGTGTAAATCCTTGTCTTTGATCCAAGTTGTAGATGACTTCTCTAATTTACTTGAATTAGCACCCTTAACTACATTTAACCTGATTTATCACCATAATAGAATTAAGTACCATTTCCTTATGATTTCTATAAAATCTATAATAAATTAACACACTTCATACTATAAAGATTGAGTATAAAATGGCTCTATCACGTACTTTTCCATTCTTTTTCATAACAGGAACTATATTTGCCACCCATTCTGGGTAATCGGACACTTCGATGAACCCTACTTCTAGCAGTTTCTTGACTTCTTCCTTAATCTTTAGTAGGATGTCAAGCCTAAATCTTCTCAGTTTTTGTTTTTTAGGTTTGACATCTTCCCTTGTGGGAAGCCTATGAACCACTATTGATTGGTCTAGTCCTGGCATGTCACCATATGACCAGGCGAACACATCTGCATATTCTGTTAATAGCTCGTTATCTCACATTTTTGCTCGGCACTCAAACTGGTCCCGATTTTGAGGTTTTTAGGTTTTTTCCATGCTTCCTAGATTTACTGTCTCCACCGGCTCGTCGATAGAAATTCCACTTTGTTCATGTTTTTGCCAATTTTCTTGTATTATTTCGTGGTCAAGGATATTGCTTTCAACAACTGACCCAGCAGCGTTGGAAACGATATCAGCGTTTTTATTTTTTACCTGCGCGAAATATCCCTGATGTTCGCTGGTAGGAGATTTGGGTAAAGTAAAGATGAAAGCATGTATATAAGAAAAAAAAAGACTGTAATTGAATTGATAAAGAGTCTCAATAAAATTCGTTCAATAATCATTCTCTATTTTTAAGCTAACCTAGAGCTATTGATAGGATAACAAAACCAATTGTTCAGAGCCGGATGCTGATTGGACGTACCGGGGGTTGGTTTCCCATTTCTGACGTCACCTTCGTTTATACGAGGCTCTTGAATGATATTTGCTTTTCGGAAAGATTGTTGGAGAGGTGGAATGCACATCTGGGTGTTGCTTGGCTTTTCCTTCATTCTGCCTTTGACACCTCTTGCTTGTGCTTCTTCCCTAGTTGTAGGAAAGTAGTCAATGCTGGTCTTATTGCGATTGTCACTGTTGTTGCCGCTGTTTGCCATTTTGGTTCTTCAATGAGTGCAAATTGGGCTTCTGGGAAGGTTTGGTTGTTTAGGAGCTATCTTGATACCTAGCGCGCATTTTTATTTTTTTAGTATGATGTATGCAAATGCTATGCATGTGTCACACGGATGCTAAAAATAAAAGGGTCGACAATTGATTGACGATGTAATATTGAAACTTTGTTTTTATTAATATTGAAAATTTTGGAGTTTGATACAAATGAAAGAGTACAATGATAATTTATTTCCTAGCTCTCTTGGTCTTCTGTTGTGGAGACTCAGGCTTCCCGTTGATGACGACTTCTAGTTCTTCAACTCTGGCTTTGGTCTTCTCGGGCGATGAACCAGGCTTCCAAATCATCCATCCGGATGCAGTATCCATTACAGTCTGATAAGGCCTTGTTGACTACTATTTTGCGGATACCTAATAGTCTGCTGAAAGTACCGGCTGGCCTGGCCTTGAGATTTAGCATGTAGATTTGATCGGTTAATGCTGGAGCCTATAGCAGTTGGGTATACTCTTCCAGGGTAGGGGCGATTTCATGTGGCCTGATGGAGAAAGCTACGGGTTCGATTTCCCATAAATGGAGCATGGCCCGTACCAAAGGTAAATTCACCTCTATTTTCGTTAGTGAGAGGATGGGCCCTATCTTCTGCTGGATGAAGGCTTGCTCCTCTGGATTATACAAGGTAAACCATTGGTCTAGTACCAACATTGGGTCCAAAGGTTTATATACCCAAATCTCTTTACAGAGGAGGTGGTCGACTGTGGTACTAGCCATCTATTACAATAAGAAATTTCCTAATTACAACCAAAACTATGAAAATATTATAGGGAAATAGATCCGAACTCCATGAACAAAACAACAAATATTACATTATCGTCAATTGTCAACCCATGACTTTATGTATGCAAATAGGTTGGTTCTAACTGGTCCCCAAGCTCTATAGCCTCCTGCATTCTTGGAGAAATGGATCTCAGGCCATATCGAAGCATTGGGTGGGGTAGCCTAATCGGTCCCGAACGGTGATCAACTCACTTCGCCCGAAACCTACACAATGGCTCCTTGTCTTAAGGTTCTAGGACGGTCCGGGTTCGACCGCATCTATTCACACAAATGTATGCAGGCGGACTCAAAATAAAGAAAACTAAACTTAGCTAATCCCTGAAAAGTTAGCAACAGAATAATAATTGAAAGACATTTCTTTAAAAGAACAATTTGAGGAGATTCAGGTGGCTAGCCTACTGGAATGAGTCACCAGCGGAGTCGCCATCCTGTCGAGTCTAATTTTTGAATTTTCCCATTCCTAATCCGATCTAGACTAGACCCTATGCTCATCTAATGTGGATCCTCGACTTGAGTTAGGAATTTCGTTTAATTTTGGAGTCGCCACCCAACTGTTGTAGGGAAAGATTGAATTAAGACTAATGGAGCGGATTAGTCTTAATTTGGACCACTAGTCATCGTGATTTCCTCTTCTTGTTTTTGTGAAAAGAGGAAAAGGGAAAACCAGAGATTTTAAGTTCGGAGGCTAACCTATTAAAACCCTAAGGTTACCACCTATTCTCCTAAAATTTACTCCTTTTAGAAATGTCTTTTATTTTATTTCTATTGCCCTTTTATTGTGTTTTTGGGTGAATTATTCTAGAAAAATGATTTTTTTTTATTCATTTTATGGGTAGCCTCGAATGGGTACCTACGTACCTGCTATTCAGCATCAAACAAGTCGTAGTTCGCTTTTCTTGAAAAGATTTAGTGTGTTTGTGAATTTTAATTTTGAAATCTCTTTTGATTTATGTTTTTACCAATTTGGGATTTTTCTAAAAAAATCTAAACCTAAGCTTAATAATTTGATTTTTGAAAATAATTTTTAGGGAAAACATCAATTTTGGATTTATTTGAGAAAATAATTTTTCTAAGTGATAAAACTCATTTTTTTTTTCTATTTCAAGTTTTTATTAATTTTTTTGGATTTTTATGATTTTTTATAATCTTTTATTTTTTTATGATTTTTATGAATTTTCATGATTTTTATAATAATTCTTTTTTATTATTATTTTATAAATTTTTATTATTTTTCATTAAAAATTTTCTCCTAGATTTTTATTATCTACCCTATTCTAAAATCTAAAGTTTTATTATCATTCTTCTAATGTTTTTATAATTTTCTTTATAAATTTTCTACATTTTATTATTTATTATTTTAATTATATTTTTGTTTTTTTTATATCATTAAATCCTAAAAAAAACCTAATTTCTACCATTTTTCTATTTTATTGAAATATAAATAACAAATAACAAATAAGGAAAAAAATAACAAATAAGTAAATAAATTAATTTGGAATAAAATAAACCAAATAAATAAATAAACAAAAATATTAAAAAAAAATCAGAAAATCCGACTTACCTGGATCCAGGTCGGTGAGCGGGTCGGGTCGGTCGGTTCAAATCGGGTCGAAGCAAGTCGGATCGGTCGGACACGGTGGTGAGGAGTGCTCATTGACGGCGTTCTAACGGTGTTCTTCAGCGGTTGAGGTGTCAAATCCTAGGTTATCGAGGGTGAGGAATCTAATGGTGGCGGTGGTTTGCTTTAGAAATGCCTCCTAGTGGTTGCCCAACTCTTGCTCGGCGGTCGCGGTTTTGAAAAACTCCAACGGACTTCAATTCTCTCTTATCTCTCACTTTTTCTCGCTTTTGATTTGTGATCTGGCTTCCTCACTTCATCCTCTATTTATGGGCTTTCGAAATCGAGCAAGATAAGCTCGGATTTCCATCGATTGAGGCAAATCGGATTTGCGGTTAAATGAACCAACTCCGATTCGTGTAAATCCTTCGATTTGTTGAGATTTGATTCCAATTGGATGATGTTTATCTCAATTCTATTGAAGATCTATTGGATTTGTGCAAAAAATCGAATCGAAACGGCCGAAATTCAAAATTTTCTCCTCGCCGGTGACCTCGGACAGAGATTGAAGACGATCACATGCTCAGCGCGTGTGTTTGCTCTAGCCAATTAGATGCTGCCACGTGTCCCGGGTAAATGAAAAATTTGCAAAACGCGGAATTTGCTTCCCCTGCTTTTCGAACCCCTGACCTCGCACCCGCACGCACCCGCTTGACCATGACTCGGACCAGCTGAGCTAGCCCATTTTCCTTATTTTGTTTATTTCGCAAATTGCATATATGCAATGGGATTTTTTTTATTTTTTTGTATTTTTTGAAATTTCAAAAATTTGGAAAAATTATTTATTCCTTATTATTGCCATTTCTGAAATCATTTTTCAAAATTGATGTATTTTCCTATTTATTTTTATTTTTTGAATATTTTTCCTATTTTTGCCAAATTAGAGAAAAATTGGAAATTGATTATTATTGATTCTTAGGGCAAAAATGGGGTGTTTACAAATCTCCTATGCCCATTCCTCAACCTCAATTGGGTCATCCATCTTAGGGTTGAATTCCATTACCACCCTGATGAACCTATCAAAGTTGACTTGGTTCATTTGCATTTCTATGTTGTGCAACATGGTGGACTTGATGTTATTGTGTTAACAACCCCACTAAGTTGTTCACAATTTGTCGTGGTTGCTAGCCTTAGAAGTCCTCTTCATTTAGGTTACCACATCTAATACCCTTTCTTGAACCTAATTTGGTGATTTTTCTAGGGGGCTTTTTTTTTTAGAAGAGACCACTGGAAAGACTAAAAAGTAGTTTCAATTAATGTTAGAGTCATTATGTGTAAGTATATACATATATACTCCTACAAACAATTCCATACTCATACATAAATAACTGTGAAATTAAAAGAAGTGTAATTAAAATGATAATATAGTAAAATAAATTACTAAAAAAATAATCGTCTCACAATTTCATCCACTCTCTTCATATCTCACCATCCCATTGATTCTACACTTAATTCATCTAAAGATCACATCTTGCTTTCTACTGCTTGAAACTTATAATTATTAATCATCACTTAGTTTCTAATGTTTATCAACTTGTGATCTATAGATCAAAACCTAAGCTTTGAAAGATCATTAACCTATGCTCTATAGATTAAAACTTAAGCTCTTAAGGACCATCAACCTATACTCTAATACCATCTTAGCTATAATGCCCTAAAACTCAGGACACTACTTCTTGCCACGTGTCCTTTTGAAACAAGTACACATTAAGGCTCTTAACCCTGCTCTAATACCATTTATTCCTATAATTCTTGTAAACCGCGGCCATATGCATCCAATACTTCCAACATGATACAAATACATCCTATATAAACTTTCAAATCTTAAAAAAAAAAAAAAACACTTTTAATTCATCAATTCAAATCACTTTAAATATTTAACTATTCTAATTCTCAAATCCTCAAATTCAATAGTAAGTCTCGATACAATTCCTATACTTTAGCTAATCAATCATCAATTAATCTCCAAAATAATAATGAAAATCTTCCTCCTCCCTCTCCTATAAATTCAAACCTAACTTCTCTTCATGAGCAACATTTCCCTTTATACCTGCATAAAAAATAAAAATAATGCCTAATATGTATAACAGCAAACACATACCCATGATCAAACATGAAATAATTCACACATTTATGCATATACAAAACATCATATAATAGGTTCTTGTTTTACTTAAGTCCACATAAAACCAACAAGGTATTCATGACCTCACCAAATACACTGAAACACTTAATCCTTAACCCATTGTTGGGAACTAGCACTACGGGCCCCCAACACCCATGAGTCCTTAAACCTTAATCATACTTAACACTTAATACTGTTGGGAATTGCCACTACAAGCCCTAACACTCATAGGTCCTTGAACCTTAAACTAACCTAGATCATTTATAAGCACAACATCACTAGGGACAACATCACCAAAGGATCATTGGGGTGCTTCATAGGGATCTGTCACTACAAGCCCCTAAGCCGAGCTAAGCGCAATCAACAAGCAACTTAACCACTTAAACCAATTCATCCAACTTAATCTAATTTTAATATTAACTTAACAAGCACAAGAAACAATCAATGTTACATGAATTTAATGTCTTAGTCTTAAGCATGTCTGGTCCTGGACTTAAAGCTAGCCTATAATCTGTTAAAATACTAGTGATTTCTTCTTAGCACTAATGTAAAAATAATCTAAATTTCTTAATTCTCTTTACTTAACCGTTATATGATTCATTCTCTTAGTCTATTAGAGTTTCTAAGGTTACACTAGGTTTCTAGGTTACCCGAAAGTTTGTTTGATTGTAAATTAAATTGTTAAAAAAAATATAACTAAGTACACGATTGTACTTTAGGCCATGTACTTTAGCACAAATAGGATACATGGTCGTGTATAGTGGTCACTATTTTTTTCTGTATTCTTGCATTTTTGGCATGCCCAAATACATAGTTGTGTAGAGTGGTCAGTATCTTACTATGGTATTTTATCATTTTGGCATGCCTAGATATATAGTTGTGTAGTTGGCCGTATACCTTTCTATGGATTTCCATAATTTGACATGATTAAGTGCATAGACAGTACTTCAGTTGTGTACCTTTTTGTACACATTGTGTGTTTCAGCATAAGTAAGTAAATGGGCATATACTTTACTATATCCCACACTATTCTTCATGAACTCTATTTTCTCTTTTTCAATTCAATCCTAAATTTGATGTTTGTGTTCTTAATTATAATTGGACACTAAAATTTATAATTCCCTAATGCATTAAGCGGATAAGTGAACTTACTATTCAAATTTTTTTGAATTGATCCCTTACTCACTTGCTTTTGTACTCATTTTGCCTTTTTCCTCAATCCAAACTCTAATCAAATCATGCAATGACAATTGATTCTATGACTATGAACAACAATTCAATCATATCAATCTTTACCCAATGGAATTGGTTTAATCCTTTATGTAATTCACATGATTGCCTTTATGTTTCAAAGTGTGTATTCTTGTTTGTCACTTTTGTCTGTTACTGTGCCAATAGCAGAAAGGGAGGAGCAATAGGTTACATGGAAAATTTTAATTTTTTCCACAAAATGACCAATTTCAAACCCCCCCCCCCCCCCCCCCCCCCCCCCCCCCAATTTTTATAAAATTTCCAGTTTTGACCTTTTCTTTGATTTTAAATAAATATTAAAAAAATATATATTTTTCCAAGTGTTTATAGTTACTTTACCCTAAAACTAATTATTTTTCAACACATCATATGTAGCTTGTAGCAATTTAAAAAATCTAATCAAAAAAAATATTTTTACTTAAAATGCATAGAAGCATAAAAAAAAAGGGCTACAAATGACGGCATTACTTAATCTTTAGCAAGCTTATCTTTTAAATGTTTTAAGACTTTCTTTGGTTAGGAATTTGGCTTCAATTAAGTATGATGTTTTTTTTAAGTGATATAATGAAACACTTTGTTCTCATAAGGTCTTCAAGACTTTAATATGCTTAAAGCAACCCATCAACACAATAGTGATAAATTTTATGTAAGTGCCAGATTACTTTAAAACCTCACTTCTCTCCCCTCTCTCTCTCTTTCCCGTTTTTTGTATGATACCAATTAGGCTTAGGAGTAAATATTCAAACCCATTCATTATATTAAAAGGTTGAATTAAGACTGCTTAGACCTTAATGATCTAAGGGGGTCATATAAAGATGAAATAAAATTTTGAGCTACTTAGACTTTTGTGATCTATTGTCTATTGTGCCATTTCATTTTTTTGAAAAAAAAAATTTTACTCACCTATGATGGATTTTAAAAAGACATTTAATAAAGTATTCAATTTGCACCTAACACAATAATAGTGGCACTCATTACGTAGAAACAATAATTCTTTTTATTAGTCAAAAGGGCAATTCCCACTTAATTTTCTTAGGCTGCCTTATCAAGCTATTACTTAAATTGAAGCTTTTCTTAAGAGATTTCTAATTTTTTCTTTGGCACATAAGGACACTATGCTCTTACTTAGTTTTCCATAGCTAGCCAGACCTAAGGATAATGTTTTTACCAACAAACATATAACCCCAAACTCTCATTAAACACCTCGAAGTTAAGGCTTTTTACCATTAACAACAATGCCTAGACTAATACTTTCACATTAATGTTTTTTTCTCTATTAATCAATCAACGGGATTTACCTTTTTAACTATCAACCACCTTAAACAGTTTTGGGGCATGCTAAAAAACTAATCTCCTTTTTTACATTGATAAAAATAAAAAAGGATGGTTAAAAAGCACAATATGAAAGTTTATGAAAAAAAACCCCTAAAAGATAAGTAAATTCTTTCATTAAAGGAAGTGTTTATCACTAGGAAAAGGAAGAGAGATAAAGCTATAAATTTGCATTAGCTACATAACAATGCTTACATTCTCTAGCTTTATGTTTTTTCCATTTTCATAATGCCACTACTCTCTTCGTTTTTTCATACCTCCATTGCAAACCACCATTCTTCTTCTTTTATTGATTATCCCTCTTAGGCTCCTCACAAGGGGTAAAAACTAATAAGTGTTTATGAAACACTTATTATTTGTAATTTTTAAACAGTCTTTTTGGTTTGACTTTTAAAATTTGAATGGATATTACACTTAATTACCTTTATTTTAAATTTTAGGGCTTTAAATTTAACTTTTTATAAAAGGGAATAAAACTTGTAATTGATATGCAAAACAAAGAAAAATACAAAGTTACAAAGATGGGAAACCTGACACAATCTTTATTACCACGGGATCTAAAGTTGTGTCAAATTGAGTAAGAAAAAGGCTTAAAAGGAGTAGTTTATGTAAGAGGTCGGCCAGCCAAAACATGGTCATTTGATATGCCTATGTTTAAAAGGTGTGTTGAAGTCACAATTTTTGAGATTTTCAAGGTGAAAGGTGCCATGGTCCATTACACAACCGTCCAAACCCATGTAAAAGTAGAGTTTTTCACTTTCCAAATAATTTTCCAAGCAAAATTTTCATTTTCCCTGAAAGAAAATTCATGCTAAAGATTCAATTTCCATTCATTCAGGTGAAGAAAGGGGCCTTTTTCTTAAGATGTAATTCTTGCCTTTTAAGTAATATTTCCTCATCCGTGTGGATTCCATTCTACTCTGGGAACCTACAACCTTTCTAGATGAGAGGCCATTTTACCAATTTAAAAGGGGCAGAGTTTGAGCCAGAAATAAGGTTTTAGAATTACAATAGGGTAATTATATTTTATTTTTATTTTCTAAACCTATTGATGTTTTTCTTTATGAATTATTTTTACATTTTTTTTGTAATTTCATCATGAAGCTACCTTAATTTTCCTCTTGTATTTGGGTATTATAACCTTAGAATGAACATGTGTTTTTCTATTTTTTATTATTCAATTAAATTATTGTTATTCTTGTAATTTAATTATGTGTTATTTTTTATTTTCAAATTATATTAAATATGTATTTTAATTTTGATATTTATTTTTTACATTAGATCAAGAAACCTATCTTAAATAAATCTAAGCATAATTGGAAGAAGTTGCATGGGAATTCTAGAGATAAGACGATGTAAAATGTTTTTGAAAATTTGGGTCAAACTTAATGGGGAATTTGCAAAATTTAAGGAAAAAACAATTTTAGGGATTTTAATTAAGAAGAGATTCGAATTAATCAACTTTTAATAAAAAATTTTGTAGAAAAATTAGAGAGCTATTACTCAATTTTGGAATTGCCATGGTCCAAGAATACAATAATAAGTTGAAAAAATAATTAAATTGATTTTCTTTTGTAATTCTCCCAAGGGTTCCAATATCTGGTTACACTTTTTTAGAAGTTGTTTCCCTCAAAATTACTTGTTTTTTTTCTACTTATTTCACTCGATTTAGCAAATTAGATAATAGGATGAAGGCAATACTGGTAATCATATCCCTATGAGATCAATACTTAATAATTAAATATTCACTAACTATAAACACAATAGGTACTTGCCTTAAAATCTTAGGATTTGTGGATAGATTGATATTCATTTTTTGGTGAAGGACTAGGATATTAGGAGCACATATATCTTATTAATCAAAATTTTTATCTTTTTACTGCTTATTTTATTAATTTTTATTTTTTTAGTTTTCTAATTTCCTTCTTTTGTTTATGCCAAGGGGATGTCACTAAAAACGAATTAAAATATTAGGGGGCGGCACAAAAATTAGTGATAATCACTGTAAAAATATTTGCAAATGAAGAAGATGATAAACGGTGTTCGATTATGCAAGACCATTACTTTTTCGAAGCAAATTTAAGTGTTGTAAGGCTTGTAAGGGGAAATAACAAATTTTTTAAAATTTAAACTTTAATTTTAAACAAAAGGGCCCAAAAATTTTTCAATTTATGGTTTTCCCCTTTGGATGCAATCCAAGCTTTTTAGGGAAGATTAAATAAACCCACTAGGTAGATGGATCAAACTAAAAATCAATTTTAAAAAACACCTAAAGGGCCCAAAATTTGATCAAAAACATGGTCATGTAGCTATAAGGAACTCTATAAGAGAAGATAAAAAAGGGGTGAAAAAGTGTGAAGATCAGCTAGGGGGATTGGTTTCAAGGGATGATCAAAGGCAACTATAGATTGGATAAAGGGGCACGACCTTATTGAAGTGCAAAATGAAGGCAAGACGGGAAGAGATTAAAGGTCGACGTTTAGAATCACTAAGGCCGGTTAAATGGCCGGCAGGAAAGGGAAGGGCCATCGCCTAGGGGCTGGTGTAAATTACAATAAAGCTTTTGGGTTATTTCAAACCATCAACTTTGGTGCCTTAGGCTAATTAAGGCCCTTTTTAAAAATTTTTTTGGCCACGAGTAAAATTTTTGTCCTTATGAATTAGTTTTTTTTTTTGTCTTGTTTACTTTTTAAGTGAACTAAAAATATCTCAAACATTTTTGAAAGGATTTTTTTTAAAAAAGTTTATTCACAAATTGAGAGTTTATTTCTCTTTATTTCTTGAAAGAACTAATCGAACTTATAAAATTTTAATCTTGGTTCACCCAAACTTACAATCAAACGTTCCATAATTGATTGTGGCTTATCACTTATACCCAAGGTTCTTTTCGTTTATAAAAGGTCAGATTTTTCCCTCATTCTTTATAGATCCATAGGTTTGAGTTACAATCTATTTCGGTTTCTCACGGTTTGGGAGGGTTTGTTAAAAAGCTAGATGTGGATGTTGTTACTAGTTGGAAACAAGTTAGGGATAAATAAAAAATTGATGGAATATCAATGGCATTGGGAATCAAGTTTGCAAAATTTTATTACTAATTTTAACAAATGTGATTTTGTAGGGAATCCCAAAAAGGTAACGAATAATCCCTAAGCAAACCTATTTTGGGATTAAAACACCCCAATTTTTCTTAAGGAAACAAAGAAGGGAATATTCCACCAATTTTAAAACCCCATCCACCACCAAAAAAAAAGCCCAAAATTGGGAAAATTATTGACAAATTTTATCCAAAATAGGAAAAACGTTCCAAGCTATAAACATTATTAAGAAATCAAGAAGTTTCAATTGGAATCTTGAAAATAAAAGAATCAAAAGGGATGTTCGGTAACACTAAAAAAATCTTAGGCAATAGATTAAAGCAATTACCTTAAGGGGGCAAAAAAGAACAAAAGTTTAAAAAAAATCTAGGGAAAAAGAGTATTAAAAAGGAGATAAGCAAATAAGGAATTAAAAAGTCCTAGAGGTGAAAGAATATGTACCAAAAATTCTTTACCTTATGACTAAAGAGAATCACTTAATGGGCGGGATGGTAAGTTTTTGGAACTTTTCAATAGCTTACATAATTTAATTTTGTTGAGGCCTTTTTGTAATGCAAAGTATGTGACATTCTTGAAATTTCTTTCCCGAAAAGGAAAGTGGAAAGTCTCAATGGTCCCCCAAAGAGAGTGTTTCACAATTTACAAAATAATTAC
>JBBMOL010002174.1:0-15413 GCA_037954665.1 Laguncularia racemosa | reverse complement strand
TTTTTGGCATCCCCAAATACATAGTTGTGTAGAGTGGTCTGTATTTTTCCCATGGTTTTACTTTTTTAAAAAACCCTAGGATATATATTTGGTATTTGGGGCCGTATCCCTTTCTATGGTTTTTTCCCATAATTTGACATGATTAAGTGAAAGAAAAGTACTTCAGTTATGTACCTTTTTGTACACATTGTGTGTTTCAGCATAGGTAAGTATATGGGCATATACTTTACTGTAAACCACACTATTCTTCACAAACTCTATTTTCTCTTTTTCAATGCATTCCTAAATTTAATGTTTGTGTTCCTAATTCTAATTGGACACTAAAATTTATAATTCCCTAATGCATTACGCGGATTAGTGAACTTACTTGTCAAATTTTGTGAGTTGAACCCTTAATCACTTGCTTTTGTACTCGTTTTGCCTCTTTCCTCAATCCAAACTCTAATCAAATCATGCAATGACAATTGATTCTATGACTATGAACAACAATTCAATCATATCAATCTTTACTTGATGGAATTGGTTTAATCCTTTATGTAATTCGCATGATTGCCTTTATGTTTCAAAATGTGCATTCTTGTTTGTCACTTTTATCTGTTACTGTGCTAATAGCAGAAAGGGAGGAGCAATAGGTTACATGGGAAAATTTTTATTTTTTCCACAAAATGACCAATTTACCCCCCCCCCCCCCCCCCCCCCCCCCCAAAATTTTTTAAAATTTTTTTTTTTGAAACCCTTAGCTCGATTTTTTAATAAATATTAAATAAGTATATATTTTCTAAGTGTTTATAGTTACTTTACTCTATACTAATTATTTGCAACACATCATATGTAGCTTGTAGCAATTTATAAATATCTAATCTAAAAAAATATTTTATCTTAAAATGCATAGAAGCATAAAAAAATAAGGGCTACAAATGAAGGCATTACTTAAGTCTTGAGCATGCTTAGTTCTTTAAGTGTTTTGAAGACTTTGTTTGGTTAGGAATTTGGCTTCAATTAAGTATGATGTTGTTTGAAGTGATATAATGAGAACACTTTGTTCTTATAAGGTCTTCAAGACTTTATATGCTTAAAAGCAACACATCAACTACAAGTAGTGATATTGTATGTAAGGTGACGAGATTACTTTAATCCTCACTTCTCTCTCTCTCTCTCTTTCTGTTTTTTCATATGATACCACAGGCTTAGGAGTAAATATTCAACCTAGTTGCATTAGTATTAAATAGGTTGAATATAAGACTGCTTAGACTCTTAATGATCTAAGGGGGGTCATATAAAGATGAAATAATTATGAGACTACTTAGACTTTTGTGATCTAATGTGTCTATTAGTGCCATTTCATTTATTGAGAAAAACTTTTACTCACCTATGATGGTATTTAAATGATCATTTAAAGAAAGTATTCAATTGCACCTACACAATAATAGTGGCACTCATTACGTAGAAACAATAATTCTTTTTATTAGTCAAAAGGGCAATACCCACTCAATTTCTTAGGATGCCTTATCAAGCTATTACTTGAATTGAAGCTTTTCTTAAGAGATTGTCTAATTTTTCTTTAGGCACATAAGGACATTGTGCTCTTACTTAGTTGCCATAGTTAGCAATGACTAAGAGATCAATGTTTTTACCAATCTAGAACATATAAGCCAAACTCATCATTATACACCTCGAAGTCAAGGCTTTTACGATTAACAATAATGCCTAGACTACGTTTCACATTAGTTGTTGTTTCTCTATTAATCAATCAACAGGATTTACCTTAGTTAACTATCAACCACCTCTTGTGAAACTAGCTTTGCATGCTAAGAAAACTAATCTCCTATTTTACATTGATAATAGTAATAAAAGGATGGTAAATAAGCACAATATGAAATGTTTATGAAAAATACCCCGTAATAAGATAAGAAATTCTTTCATTAATAGGAAGTGTTTATCCTACTAGGAGAAAAGAAGAGAGATAAAGCTACAAGATTGCATTATGCTAAAACAATGCTTACATTCTCTAGCTTATGTGTTGTTTTCCATTTTCATAATGCCACTAGCTCTCTTGCGTTTTTTCATACCTCCATTACAACCACAAATTCTTCTTCTTTTATTGATTATCCCTCTTAGAGCTCCTCACAAGTAGGTAAGACTAATAAGTGTTATAAAACACTTATTATTTTAATTTTTACAGTCTTTGTTTGACTTTTAAATATTTTGGAATGGATATTACACTTAATTAGCCTTTATTTGATTTTAAGGCTTTAAATTGTAACTTTCGATAAAATGGAATAAAGACTTGTAATTGATATGCAAAACAAAGAAAAAATATCAAAGTTACAAAGATGGGAAGCCTGACACAATCTATAGTACCACTGGATCTAAAGTTGTGTCAAATTGAGCAAGAAAAAGGCTTGAAGGAGTAGTTATGAAGAGGTCGTGCCAAGCCACATGGTCATTGACATGCTTATGTTAAAGGGTGTGTTGAAGTCAAAATTTTGAGATTTTCAAGATGAAAGGTGCATGGTCATTTACACAACCGTGCCAAACCCCATGTCAAGTAGAGATTTCACTTTCCAAATCAATTTTCCAAGCTAAATTTCACTTTCATGAAGAGCAATTCATGCTAAAGATTCAATTTCCATTCATTCATGTGAAGCAAGTTTCCTATTTCTTAGAGATGTCAATCTTGCTATTAGAGTAATATTTCCTCATCTTGTGGATTCCCATTCTACTCTAGGAACCTACAACCTTTCTAGATGAGAGGCATTTTACTAATTTAAAAGGGGCAGAGTTTGAGCTCTAGATAATAAGGTTTTGGAATTAGCAATAGGGTAATTATAGTTTTACTGTTATTTCTAACCTATTGATGTTTTTCTTTATGAATTATTTTTACATTTTTTCTTGTAATTTCATCATGAAGCTAGCTTAATTTTCCTCTTGTATTTGGGTATTATAACCTTAGAATGATCATGTGATTTTCTAATTTATTATTCAATAAAATTATTGTTATTCTTGTAATTTAATTATGTGTTCTTTATTATTTTCAAATTAATATTACTAGTGTATTAATTTGATATTTGATTTCTTACATGTAGATTAAGAGAACCTATACTTAAATAAATCTAGCATAATTGGAAGAAGTTGCATGCAATTCTAGAGATAAGACGATGTAAATCTTTTGAATTAGGGTCAAACTTAATGATGGAATTTGCAAATTGAAGGAAATACGATTTTAGGGATTTTAATTAAGAAGAGATTCGAATTAATCAACTTGTAATTAAGAATTAGTAGAATTGAGAGAGCTATTAGCTCAATTTAGGAATTGTCATGGTTCAAGAATACAATAATAGAGTTGAATAATAATTAGTTGATTGCTTTAGTAATTCTCAAGGGATTCAATATCTGGTTACACTTTTATAGATAGTTGTTTTCCTCAAAATTTACTTATTCTTTTCTACTTGTTTCACTCGATTTAGCAAATTAGATAATAGATGAAGGCTAATACTAGTAATCATAGTCCCTATAGATCAATACTTGATATTAATATTCACTATACTATAAACTCAATAGGTACACTTGCCTTGAAGTCTTAGGATAGTGGATAGATTGATATTCAGTTTTTGGTGAAGGACTAGGATATTAGGGGGACCTATATCTTATTAATCTAATTATTATCTTTTTTACTACTTATTTTATTAATTTTTATTTTTCATTGTTTCTAATTTCCTTCTTTTGTTTATGCCAAGGGGATGTCATAAGCGAATTAGAAGATATTAGGGTCTAGCACAAAAATTTAATGATAATCACTCTAGAAATATGGAAAATGAAGAAGCTGATAGAACAGTGTTCGATTATGCAAGACCATTAATTATCAAAGCAAATTCAAGTGTTGTAAGGCTTGCAATTGCAACCAACAATATCTCTAATATCTTGGAAATCTGTGATACCTTCAAAATCAACAAGGTCACAAATGAAGTCATCAAGTTAAGACTCTTCCCTTTCTCCTTATGAAATAGAGTGAAATAGTGGTTGAACTCTCTTCTTAGATGTTCAATTATTACATGGAAGCAGATGGTATAGAAATTTTTAGCAAAATATGTTCCACTAACTAAGATTGTGAAACTATGAAATGATGTCTCCTCCTATGCTCAAATAGAGTTAGAGACATTACACGATACATGGGAGAGAGATACGAAGATTTGCTGAGGAAATACTTACATTATGGTCTTCCATTATGGATGCAAATCCAAGCTTTTTATGGAAGATTAAATCAAACCACTAGGTAGATGAGATACAACAGCTAGAGAAATGCTAAATAATAAAACACCTAAAAAGGCCCAAAATTTGATCAAAACATGGTCATGAATAGCTATCAACGGAACTCTATAAGAGCAAGATAACAAAGGGTAGAAAAAGTGATGAAGATCATGCTAGGAGGATTGGTTCAAGGATGATCAAAGGCAAGCTATGAGGATTGGATCAAGGAGCACGACCTTATTAGAAGTGCGGAATATGAAGGCGGAAGACTGGGAAGAGATTAAAGGTCGATCGCTTTAGAATCACTTAAGGCCATTGGCTTAAATGGCCGGCATGGAAGGAAGGCCATCGACCTATGTGGCTGGTGTAAATTACAATGAAAGCCATCTTGGGTTGATTTCAAACTCATCAACTTTGGTGCTAGCTTAGCGCTAATTATAGGACGACTTTATAATATTTTAGGCCATCGACGTATAATGTTTGTCCTGTATACGAATTATGTTTTTTATGTTGTCTTGTTTACTCTTTATTGTGAGACTATAAATAGTCATCAAACACTTATTGTAAGGATTTTTTTTAGAAAAGTTTATTCACAAATTGAGAGATTATTTCTCTTTAGTTCTTGAAAGAACTAATCGAACTTATCAAAAATTTTAATCTGTGGCATTCACCCAAACTTATCAATCAATCGTTCCATAATTGATTGTGGCGTTATCACTTATACCAAGGTTCTTATCTCGTTTATAGACAATGGGTCACGATTTTCCATCATTCTTGATAGATCCATAGGTTGTGAGATTAGCAAATCTAGTTGTCGAGTTTCGTCACGGGTTGGCAGGGTTTGTATAAAAAGTCTACGATGTGGATGTTGTTACTAGGTTGGTAACACAAGTTGAGGCATCAAGTAAGAAAATTGATGGAATATCAATGGCATGGCAATCAAGTTAGTCAAATTCTATTACTAATTTTAACGAACATGTAGATTATGTAGGGAATCCAAATAGGTAACAGAATAATCCCTACAGCAATACCTATAATTTGGGATTGAGAAATCACCCCAATTTTTCTTAAGGAATCAATGAAGGAATATTCCACCTAGATTTCAACAACCACATCCACCACCAAAAAAGAAGCCAAACTTGGAATATCTATTGACAAAGTTCATCCATACATAGGAAACACGCTTCCAAGCTATAGAAGCATTATTAAGAAATCAAGAAGTTTCAATCTGGAATCTTGAAAATAAAAGAAATCATAAGGTATGTTACTAGGTAACACTAAAACTAATCTTAGGCAATAGATTAAAGCAATTACCTTAAGGAGCAAAAAAGAACAACAGTTTAAACAAAAATCTAGTGAAAAAGAGTATGTGAAAAAGGATGATAAGCAACATAAGGAGATTAAGAAGATCCTAGAGGTGAAAGAATATGTACCAAAAATTCTTTACCTCATATGACTAAAGAGAGATCACTTAGATGAGCGGTATGGTAAGTTTTTGGAACTTTTCAAATAGCTTCACATAAATTTAACTTTTGTTGAGGCCTTGTAGTAGATGTCAAAGTATGTGACATTCTTGAAAGATTTGCTTTCCAGTAAAAGGAAAGTGGAGGAAGTCTCAATGGTCACCCTCAATGATGAGTGTTTCACAATCTTACAAAATAAGTTACTAAAGAAATTAAAGGATCCCTAGAGTTTTACTTTGCTTTGTTTAATTGGTGACTTGTTTATAGAAAAAACTTTGGCTGGTTTAGGGGCTAGTTTAAATTTATTGCCATATAAATTATTCAAATGACTAGGATTAAGAGAACCTAAACCAACCAGGATAGGTTTGCAACTTGTTAATAGGTTTGCAAAATTTCTTAAAGGCATAATGGAAGATGTGTTGGTAGTAATTGGTAATTTTATTTTTTTCAGTTGATTTTGTAATTCTTCATATGGATGAATATATAGAAGTGGCACTAATCCTAAGAAGGCACCTATTAGTTCCAGCTAAAGTAATCATTGATGTATGAGACAAAAAATTAATATTGAAGGTTGGTAAGGAAGGAATAGTTTTTAAAGTCATTGAAGCCATAAAACACTATCTTACATAAGATGATACATGTTATTTCTTGGATTAAATTGATTTGGCTATTTCTAAACATGTGTAGGAAATTTTACAAGGAGATTCTTTGGAAATTTGCTTAGTGTAGAAAAAAAAAAGATCATGGGCCACTGTTGTGACAAAAATATTTCAACGAAATTGATTGAAGCAAAGAGGCGAGATTGAAACTATCCATTAAAGGATCCCCAGTTTTGGAGGTGAAGCAACTACCTAATTATTTGGAGTTTTGGAAAAACACTTAAGGCTTCTAGTAATCATTGCTTCAAATTTGAATGCCACACAAAAAGAGAAGCTATTGAATGTACTTCAAGGGCACAAGTGAGTAGTAGCTTGGAAAATTTCCAATATCCATGGGGTTAGTCCATCTTTTTTGCACTTGCAAGATTTTATAGGAAGAAAATTTTAAACCAGTAGTGCAATGGAGACTAAATCCAAATATGAAGGAAGTAGTTAAAGTTGAGGTCCTCAAACTCTTTGATGCAAGTTTAATCTATCTTATATTTTATAGTTCATGGATTAGTCCTATATAGGTAGTAATAAAGAAAGGAGGCATGACTATAGTACCTAATGAGAAAAATGAGCTTACCCTAATGAAGATAGCAACCAAGTGGAAAGTATGCATTAACTATAGGAAATTGAATGATGTGATAAGAAAAGACCAATTTACACTTCGGTTTGTTGATTGAATGTTGGAAAGGCTTGTAAGACACATATACAATTGCTTTCTTGATGACTTGTCAAGTTATTTCCAAATTCTTATTGCTTCTGAAGATCAAGAGAACACTACATTCACATATCCCTATGGTACATTCATTTATCATAAGATGCCTTTTTACCTTTGTAATGTACGTGCAACTTTTCAACAATGCATGATGGCTATTTTTAAGGGTCTTGTAGAAGAAATTATTAAGGTATTTATGGATGATTTTTTTTGTTTTTGGAAATTCTCTTGAAGAATGTTTCTACAATCTAGGAAGAGTCCTATAAAGCTTCAAAGAAACAAATTTGGTGCTAAATTGGGAAAAGTGCCATTTTATGATACAAGAGGGTATAGTACTTAAGCATAAAATTTTTCATATGAGAACTAAAATTGATAATGCAAAAATTAACACAATTACAAAATCACCACCCCCTACTTTGATGAAGGCCATTAGAAGTTTTTTAGGACATGTAGGTTTTTATGGAAGGTTCATTAAGGATTTTTCTAAAATTGTCAGGCCTTTAACCAAATTGTTAGAAAAAGATATGCCTTTTATGTTTACCTAAGATTGCTTAGACACATTCTACACATAAAAAGAAAAATTAACTAATGCCTCAATTGTAGTCACACCTATTAGACCCTTTCGTTTGCACTAATGTATGATGCTAGTGATTATGCAGTTAGAGTAGCAATTTTAGAACAATCAAGGATATGCACTTTCAACAAATTTACTATGATTGCAAGACTTTGACAGATGCTTAAGAAAATTATATTACAACAAAAAAAGAATTGCTAATCAAAGTCTTTACTTTTGAAAAATTTCAATCTTATTTAGTCTTATCTAAAGTTATTGTTTATATTGATCATTTTGCTCTACGATATCTTGTGAAGAAATTTAAGGTTGAACCTTGTCTTATTTGGTGGATTCTATTGTTGTAGGAATTTGATGTGGAAATAAGAGATAAGTAGGGAGCTAAATCTAGTAGCAGGCTATCTATCGTGATTGGAACATCTAAGTGCCATTTTATGGTATAAGAGGCCATAGTACCTAAGCACAAATTTTTTCATAAGAGAATTGAAATTGATAATGCAAAAATTAACACAATTGCAAAATTACCACTCCCTACTTCAGTGAAGGCCATTAGAAGTTTTTTAGGACATGTAGGCTTTTATGGAAGGTTCATCAAGGATTTTTCTAAAATTTTCAGGCCTTTAACCAAATTGTTAGAAAAAGATATGCCTTTTATGTTTACCCAAGATTGCTTAGACACATTCAACACATTAAAAGAAAAATTAAGTAATGTCCCAATTGCAGTCACACTTATTAGACCCTTCCATTTTGACTAATGTATGATGCTAGTGATTATGCAGTTGGAGTAGCAATTCTGGAATAATAGAAGGATACGCACTTTTAACAAATTTACTATGCTAGCAAGACTTTGATAGATGCTGAAGAAAATTATACTATGACGGAAAAAGAATTACTAGTCATAGTCTTTACTTTTGAAAATTTTTAGTCTTATTTAGTCTTGTCAAAAGTCATTGTTTATATTGATCATTTTGCTCTACGATATCTTTTGAAGAAATCTAAGGTTGAACCTTATCTTATTTGGTGGAATCTATTGTTGTAGGGATTTGATGTGGAAATAAGAGACAAGTAGGGCAGTAAAAATCTAGTAGTAGGCTATCTATCGTGATTGGAAAATCCAAATTTAGAAAAATTAGATGAGAAATACATCAATGATGAATTCCTAAAAGAATGACTCTACTAACTTCAGTAGGTAAGGAAATCTAAACTTCCTTGGTTTGTTAACCTTACAAATTATATGGCTACCAAAATCCTACTAAAAGGAATTTCTTATCGACAAAATAAGAAATTCTTTTTTTATTTAAAATATTACTTTTGGGAGGAACCATACTTCTTTCAAGTGCATGCAGTTCAAATAATTAGGAGGTGCATTACCTATAGTAAATGATGGTAGATTATGGGACATTGCTATGTAGGGCCGATTGAAGGACATCACAATGCTAGTAGGACTACTTGAAAGGTCATATAATCAAGTTTTTACTAGCCCACTTTGTATAAAGATGCCTACAAGTATTTTCAATTTTATGACAATTGCTAAAGAATAGGTAATGTATCTTAATGGAATGAGAAGCTTAATAATTCCATTCTAGTCTGTAATGTATTTAATATTTAGGGGATTGACTTTGTGGGAATTTTTTTTAGTTCCTTTAGTAACGAATATATTCTAGTGGCAATTGATTATGTTTCCAAAAGAGTTATAGCCTAAGCTAAAATAGTTACCAGGTTCTTAAAGAAATTATTTTCATGTTTGAACATACCCAGAGTGATAACAAATTATAGGGGTACACACTTTTGCAATCGAAAAAATTGAAAAATACTTCATGAGTGTAGGATCCCCCATAGGATAGCTACCCCTTATCACCCTCAAACAAGTAGCCAAGTGGAAGTGACTCATAGGGACCTAAAAAGGATTCTAGAAAAGACAATGTCATCTAATTATAAGGATTGGTTGGTAAAATTAGATATTACACTTTAGGCTTACTAGACCATGGAAAAAAACCCCTTAGGCACTATACCTTTTAGGCTAATGTATAGGAATGTTTGTCATATCCTAGTTGAAATTGAACATAAAGCTTATTAGCTACTTAAACTTATGGATTTTGACCTTGATTATATAGGTAAAAAGAGAAAGCTCTAGTTGAATAAATTGGACTAATGGTGGGCAATGGCATATGGGAACTCCATAATTTACAAAAAAGAACTAAGTGATGGGAATCAAACCATTTCGACAATAGGACTCATTATCTGAACAAGAGCAGCACATGGTTTAGATGATGGTTTACAGTCCATGTTTTGAACCGAAATGGACATAGAATAGCTGGCCATGTGTGATGTTATTTTTCATTATTTTCTTATGTTATTTTTTCCATATTTAGGGATTAGTATAAATATTTGTAAAAGGGGAACAACAAGGAACACTTAATATTTTGTAGTATATTTCACGTGAAAGAGGCTTCCTCTCTTTTTCATTTTCAATCTTATCAATTTCAATTAGGGTTGTGGTAAGTGGAGGCTTGGATTGTTGTGTTTTGAATCAACAATTGCAAGTTGTTTCCTCATTTTACTAGTGAGTAATTTCTGGTAAGAATTTGTGATAGGAATCAAAATCCTGCAAGACCTATCAATAGGGCAAAAGCCAAAGGATTACAAAATTTGGCGATAAAGGTCCTCTTTAAACAAACCGACCCCAAAAATATTTGTATACTAACTTCTTTTCTATTACTTATTTGTTGTATATTCTAGTAGGCATACTTGTCGGGTTTTACAAGGCGATGGACAAACTCACTAAAACTCAGCTTGTGGGTTATTCATGAACCAACATAAACCGAAGATGAACTGGACCAACAAATTATTTGCTTTACTTGAAGAACTGGCTCTTTGAAGACCGTCTTTTGTACTTGTAATTTTTATTATTGAATCGGTTATTTTGTATTCATTTTTTTTACTTTATGATTTACTTGTAAAGGGCGTTTTAGAACCAGCCACCTAAGTGGCTTAGTTGTAATTTTCATGTAGTTTTTACCCTAATAGGAGCAAGTATAAATACTTGCTAACTAGGGTTTGTGAGGGGACTTTAGAACATTAAATTTTGTTGCTCATTTTCACGTGAAAGCTAGGGTTTATCTCTAATTTCATAAGACTCTTATCAACTTCTTCAAGGGTTGTGACGAGTGAAGGCTTAATGATTTGTGAACAACATCAAATCCCTTAAGTTGATTCCAATTTCATACTAGTGTGTCATATCTAGTGCGAATTGGATTGTTCTTGTTGAGTTCTTATTTGCACGTAATTTAAGGTTCTAAATCTATTCTTGGATTCACGCCATTTTAGTGGAATTAGATCCTAAGTGTGTTGTTTAATTGTGCTATATCCGGATTACTAGTGATTATTATTTGTGTGGATATCACTTGATCTTTAGGGGTTTTAGAGTGTGTTAGAGTCACGCATTCTTATGGCTTGTTGCATGATTCTTCAATTGTCATTGTTTAATTGCAATCCATCAATTGAAGTATATCAATTTGGAATTTTCATTTTTGTCTTGTTCCATGGAAAATTACGGTTCCACATCCATAAAGGGATCCATGCTATTTTGAAAACAAATATTCAATTGTTTCATCAATTAGGAATATTTGATTGAAATTGGTTTGGCACATTATCTTTTAGTATCAGAGCTTATGGTTAAGAGAGGGAATGTACGTGGAAGTAGTGATCTTGATTTGGGTATTTAGGGTTTATGCCATGCACTTGTTTAATTGTTAATTGTGAGTTGAAATTATATATGTTACATGAATTGTGTTGTGTTCTAATAGTCCTTGTGGATTGAATTTGAAGAAAGGACTACTTTAAGGTTCTTGCCATGGATGCATTAAGGTTTACTACGATTGATTCCACAAGTGTATAATTGAGTAGTAATTGTGTATTAAAGTGCCATGAATGCTCCATTGACTTGCGTTGAAGGGATTTATGCCATGAGTGTATGTTTGAGTGTTGGAGAATTTATGCCATGAGTGTGTATTTGAGTGTGTTTGTTAATTTGTGCCATGAGTGTATGTTTGAGTGTTGGAGAATTTATGCCGTAGAGCGTGCGTTTGAGTGCTAGAGAATTTGTCCTATATAGTGTGTTTGTTAATTTGTGCCATGGAGTGTGTGTTTAAGAATTGAAGAACTTGTGTCATGAAGGTGTGTTGTGAGTTGGAGGAATTTAGTACCGTGAAGGTGTGACTGTGAGAAAAAAAAAAAAATCTTATCTAAGCTTTAATTCAACAACCATGTCAAATGATTGTGTGAATGGAGGAATTGGAAATGAGGCCAATAGTTAGGTTAGAGGTAGAGGTTAGGGACGTCATGCTATAGGTGGAAGAAGAACTTTAGAAGAACAATTATAGGACATGACTACTATTGTTGCTAATCTAGCAACACAGGGTTCATTAGATGACAATGCCATAACCACCAATGGCAAATCCATAGCACCCCCACCTTAGGTAACCCTTAATGTTGTAGTTAAAGAATGAGCATTAGGAGGAAACAGGGGCAGACAAGTTGGTAGAGAGTATCATGCTTACCGAAAGGAAAGGGATAATAACTTTGGGGATGAGTTTTATCTAAATTGTGAGTTCAGGCCACCTAAAGGTCTAAAATATGTGAAATTGTAGATGCCTTCATTTGCTGGAAGGGGATCTGCAGAAGAATATCTTGATTGTGAAGACAAGGTGGAAGGACTCTTTGAATGTTATGAGATTAATGACCATACTCGAGTTCGTTTGGCAACAATTGACTTTACGAGGTATGTTACCTTGTGGTGGAAGAACTTTATGGCCAATAAGAGGAGAGATGGTGATGTCAAGATTCGTACTTGGAAAGAAATGAAAAGAGTTCTGAGGAAGAGGTTTAGTCCAGAACATTTCAGATAGGAATTGTTCATGCATCTCTAAACACTAAGATAGGGAAGTAAAACAGTAGAAGAGTATGTCCAAGAGTTTGAGGCACTAATGATCCGATGTGAAGTAGTCAAACCGCCTGAACAGACTATGGCTCGATTTGTGTTTGGTCTAAAATATAAAATTACCTACATAGTAGAGTTGCAACAATATGACTCCCTTGATGAGGCTGTTTAGTTAGCTTTGAAAGTAGAGAGATAGAGGTGTTTTAACCTTTATAGAGCAACGAGTAACTGGTATGGATCCACTACTAAACTATATGGGTTAGATAGTTAACAGGGTGAAAAAAGGGGGAATTGATAAGAGTGTGGAAGCGAGCATAGTTGTTATTGATATTAGAAGGGAGAAGGAAATTTTTGGAAAAGGGAAAGTAGTTGCTGGGGCAAACATTAGGCAAATAGTTCTTGGGTCATCAAGTGGGGAAAATTGTCAAATCCAATGCTTTAAATGTTTAGGTTTTGGACACATGGCTACTCTATGTCCTAATAAAAGGGTGATGACTACTATGGAGGTGGAGAGTAAGGATGGCGTGGATGGGATACTTGAGCCAACAGATTTGTTAGTAGTGTTAAAGGAGTATTATGATGATCCAAATGCTAAGGCACATGAAAATAAGGAAAATGATCAATATCTAGCTATTAACATGTTGGACAGGGTAGTGACTACATCTCTAGATGTTGAGGACGTATAGAGGGAAAACCTATTCTATATTCCATATAGGGTTTAAGGTAATCTTTGTGCTCTTTTTGTTGATGGTGGTAATTGCACTAATGTAATAGCTGCTGCAATAGTAAATAGGTTGCAACTAGTCACTACCCCATATTCTAATCCCTATAAGTTGCACTGGTTGAGTAAACAAGACAGTCTGCATGTCACTTAGAGGGCTAAGGTTCCAATTAGTATAGGGGAAAAGTACTAGGATGAAATTGTTTGTGATGTTCTTCCTATGTGCGCATTACATATGTTACTTAGAAGACTATGGTTATTTGATAGGAGAGTATTACATGATAGGTTTAGAAACACTTATGTATTTTAAAAGGATAGTGAGCAAATTGTGTTGAATCTTATGTCACCGTCCAAGGTGTAAGAAGCCTAGAAACAGATCAATAAAACCAATGGAAAGAAGTCTTTATTAGTGGTGCGAAAGGAATTGGAAGACAACTTGAGTAGATTGAAACAGTCTCAAGAGATTTAGAAGCTTCATAAAAAGACTTCTAAACATCTTAAGAAGACTCAAGGGCAACCATGACTTCAGAGCAACAAACATATGCAGACCAAGATTTTCAATCTAGGTAACTCTTAGAATTTTTCATCTAAAACAGAAGAACCATTAGATTTGAGGGCAAATCTTCCATAGGCCTGCGGAGATGATGGGAATCAAACCATTTCGACAACAGGACTCATTACCCAAGTAAGAGCAACATATGGTTTAGAGGATGGTTCATAGTCTATGTTTTGAGCCGAAATGGACATAAAATAGCCGGCCATGTATGATGTTTTTTTTTTTAATTTTCTTATGTTATTTTTTCCATATTTAGGGATTAGTATAAATACTTGTAAAAGGGGAACAACAAGGAACACTTGATATTTTGCGGCATATTTCATGTGAAAGAGGCTTTCTCTCTTTTTCATATACACTCTTATCAATTCCAATTAAGGTTGTGGCGAGTGGAGGCTTGGATTGTTATATGTTGAGTCAACAAATTGCAAGTTGTTTCCACATTCTACTAGTGAGTAATATCCGGTAAGAATTTGAAATTTGAAATCTTTGTCTTGTTCCTTGGAAAATTAGGGTTCCACGTCTATAAAGGGGTCCATGCTATTTTGAAAACAAATATTCAATTGTTTCATCAATTAGAAATATTTGATTGAAATTGGTTTGGCATATTACTAAGTTATACTATGATCAAAGAATTAAACAAAACAAGAAATTTTAAGAAGGCCATCAAGGGCTATTATACAGGTCTTATCTTTGATTTTTTCCTAAAAAACTCAAATCCAAATGGTCTGGACCATTTACCGTCACCAAGATCTACCTTAATGGGGCAGCCGAGGTCTTACATCTAGAAAAATGTACGTTTAGGGCCAATAGCCAGTGATTAAAAATTTATTTAGGAGGCGAGTTCAACTAAGAAAACTAAAAGTAGTTTACTTTCGACTTCAGCAAGTGATAACTAAGGTAACATTCATTGAGCCAACAACTTTAAGAAAAAGCATTTCTTGGGAGGCAACCCAAGTTTAGTTTTTCATTCAATTTAGATTAGTTTCATTTAGTTTAGTTAGCTTAGTTTAGTTAAATTTATTTTCACTTCCCTACACTTGTTACTCGAAAAAAATTACACATAATCTTTGCCTTGGGAAAGAATGGGTATAAGATACTGATTAGAATGATGAAAGAAAAGAGAAAAAAAAAAGGGCATAAAAGGTGATGAGAGCCATGATGGGAGCCAAGCCAGAAGATGGAATGTGGATCCTCTTGAAGTGCCACCTGGACCGATCACAAGAACTCGAGCGAAACGATTCAAGGAAGCACTTAACGGGTTGATAAAGGATGTCCATGAAGCCGAAAAGGATTGGAGCAATCATGAAGTTGGAAAGGATTGGAACAACCATGGGAATGCCCTTGCTCTTGTACAAGTCATAAAGGATACGGGTTGATGAAGGCGTGTCTTTACAAGGTATGGCCGTGTAGGAGTCTGAAGGTTACACAGAATCATACACGGTCGTATACACGGCCTAAAGGCACAGCCGTGTATGGTGTCAAGAATATCTACAGAAAGATACACGTCTAGAAGTACACGGCCGTGTATAAGCTCTACGCCGGCTCAAAGCCGT
>JBBMOL010002173.1:0-27756 GCA_037954665.1 Laguncularia racemosa | reverse complement strand
ACTCACGGCCCCTGCCATCTGGTCTTTTTTTCTTTGGTTTAATAGAAGTAATTTGGGTATTTCCGAGTTGAAATTTCTTTCCCCCTAAAAATTAGGAAAAAATATATCATTACTTACCATTCTGGTCTAGATCCCCCTACCCAAATGTTTCCCACTATTATAACAAATTTTAGGCGAATATTAATTTTTACACCTATTTGATATTTGTACCTAATTTTTTAGAAACAACCATTTTCACAAAAAAATTGGTTATTGAGTTGCACTTACCTTGGGAAAACATCCCGTAGTCTCGGTTTGTCAATCGAAGGTCGTAGGTTTTAGATTGTTTTTTTTTTGTTTGCTTTCCCCTTCTTTTTCTTTCGTTTTTTTTGTAGTCCCTTTTCCCCTTGCCTCTATTCCTCTCTGATTCTTCTTTTTGTTTCTTTTTTTGTGTGGTTGGGGGTCCTTAAATTGGCCTTGCATATTTATATTATTTTTTTAATTATACTTTATTGTTTTGGGGTTTTTAAAAAAAGCATGTTTTTCGTGCGCGCGATGTATTTATAGTTTTTAAAAATTTTTTATTTTATATGAAATTTTTACACTTAAGTTTTTTGACTATTTTCAGCTAAAATTTTTTCAGAATTTTTCATTGAAAAACCTTAAGTCTATATTTTAATTTATTTTATCGTTATTCAATAATTTTTTCATAGTTTTTTTTTTATTTTTTTTTTTTTTTATTTTTTTTTTTTTTTTTTTTTTTTTTTTTTTTTTTTTTTTTTTTTTTTTTAAAATTTTTTTTTTTTTTTTTTTTCTTAAAAAATGTATTAAGAGATCATATTAACTATAAAATTAGACATGAATAAAAACTTTAGATACTATAAAAAATAGACATGAACAAATGGGTTTTTAATTAAAACAAGAAAACCAAAATATGCAATTTTACTGAAGAAAAAAAGAGATTAATCCAAATAGGTAACAAATTTTCAACTAATGAAACTTTAGACTTCATCAATGAAACTTAACAAAAAGCTACACAAATTTGTAAGGGCCTATGGATAGGTTTTTCCCCTCTTCCCCCCCCAACTTTTTATGGTTTACAAAAGAGCACATTTTTTATGGACAAAATTTCAACTTTTTAAGTTTAAGGGCCCTTTTAACTCCCCCTTGTTTCAACTTTCTACAATAGAGCGCCTTTTTTAAATGAAGAAAGGATGAGGGAATTTATGCAAGCAACACAGCAACAAGGAACACTTCCACCACAATAGGAACACTTCACACATAGCAATAGGCCTTTCATGCACGCAACGTGATGCTGAACAAGACACTTTGTTCATTTCAAGAAGCAATAGGGAACACAAATAAATAAGAAATATGTACATTAAAAAAAAAAATTAGAATAAAGCATGTGAGAAAGATTCCCAAGAAAGATCGGAAAAAAAAAAAAAAAAGAAAAAAAAAAACCCTTTAAGCAAGCAAAAAACCAAAAGTTGTAAAATATATTCAAGAAAAAAACCTATACAAAATGGAATTGAAGTAGAATGGAGTGTGTGATTTGCATTATCTAGGGGAAACGCCCAAATAAAAAGTTCAAGACTCAAGAATAAAGATTGAAAAAAAAATTCTATTAAAGTTAAAACTAAAAAAAAAGGATCGAGGAAAAACAAAACATACATAGAGCATGTCGTGATGCTGAAGAAAAAAACCCTATAGCCCCTCTATAAAGATTTATTCTTTTCGGGCTGGGCTGGGTTTCTTGGGTTAGCTCTTAACTGGGCTAGGCTCTTTTCCCACTCCTTAAACTCCCCCCAAAAAAGCCGGTAGAAACATAAAAAAACACAATGGACTCGCATTTTTTCGATTCCATTACAAATTTACCTCAAAAATGTTTTTATATGCGAGTTAATAGGGACGTGCTTACCCAAATCATAAAGTTTTGAAAATATACAACTAACTTTCGATTTTGACAACAAAAGCATAAAGTAAAATTTAACCAAAAAAAAAGAAGTTTTGATTTAACTAATGTCACTCCCAAAACCTCTAATTTTTGAAATTGGTTTTTTAAAGGATAAAATGATTATAATTCTTTTTTTTGTATGAAAATTTTTTTCTTTTTTTTCAAACCCTGTTGTTTAGCTATCAATGTGGATTTGTAAAATTTCTTTTTCTTAGAATTAATGTCCATTTTCAAGTTAAAAAGGTGAAATGTATTTTTGTTTTCAAATACCCATGGAAGCTATGTGAACTAAGGATGAAAAATTTTGGGACTAATATCCATCAATTTTTGGATGGTTCAAAATTTTTATAAAAAAAAATTTACATAAAAAACTCAATGTAACATTAATGCAACTTTTTTTTGAACCCCTTTTTTTAAAAAAATTTTAATTCATTTATAAAAAATTTGATTAAGTTTAATACCAAAACTTATTTTAAAAACCCTTTAAGAGCGGGTTTTTAACGTGTCGGGGTCTAACCTAAAACAGTTCTAAATACAATTTCTAGTATTTATACTTAATTTTAATAGTTGCCATCATTTTTCTTTGTTTTTTGCCCTTTGTCAATTTTAAAACCTATTTTAATAGAAGTACCATTGTAACTTTTGATTCTTTTCTATATTTTAATTCTAAACATTCTAAAAAGGCTGTTAAAATATCAGAAATTTGAAAAAAGCCAAGTTTTTTTAGTTTACAAACTAAATGTCCCTTTTATCAAGTTAAACTCTTTAAAAACCCAAAGGGTTTATTAATACAAATTAAAGTAGATGTGTGAATAAGTATTTTGCTAAGTTTAGTCAAAATGTCTTTTTAAAAACCCATAAAGAAAATTTTCAAAAAATTTTTTTCTTTAAATTAGTCTATAGCTTTTTTTTTTGAAGTTGTCTTTTTAACTTTAAGCTAAAAAAGAAAGCTAGGTTTTTTTTAAGCTTTTTATTTTTTTTAAATGTAGCTTTCTTAAAAAGCATTTTACTAAATTTAGGATAAACTAAAAAAAAAAAAATTTTTGTAGATTAATGCCTGACATGGATTTATTTTATATGCATTTTTTTTTTCAAACAAGTTCAATTTTTAAAATTTAACATGCTTATAAGATGGGGGTGGACACAAGATTAAAATTTTTCACATGATTAATAAACAAATTTTTTTAAAAGAATGAATTTTTTGACACAAACCCATTTTGATTTAATGTGAAACATTTCTCGTAAATTTTAAAATTTTAGTCCTAAGATCAACTTTTATTAAGGTTTTTATAGGGGAAAGTGTGTATGTCTGTGTGTTTGTGTGTGTGTGTGAGAGAGGGAGGTGTTGGTAAATTGGTTTAATTAATAGTGTAATAAAGATTCTTAAATGTATATTTTTTTTTAAGCTACATCTTTATTATATTTTAGAAATTTTAAGAGCTTATGGGATTCCACATCTAAGTTTATTTTAGTTTATGATAAAAAGGGTGTGTCCATTGTTTACCATAAAAGAAATTAAAAAACACTGTTTTCGTAAAGGGTTGTGTGTGATGTAGAAGCTTAGATGGATGAGTATTTACCAAAAGTAAACAAAAGTTTAAAGGGAAAGAAAAAAAATAAACATGAAAAATTGTACATCTGACACCCTAGTGAATTTAGGGTGGAAACCATCGAAGTAAGAGTAAAATTCATTATATTAAAAAACATGATATGTATAAGAAAAACCCTTCTTATGATAAACCTCCCAAATTTTTATCATAGGCCCCTTTGGATGGCATTTTTTATTTTTGCTAACTTAGGACTCCCCGAGTACTACACATCCACTTGCCAAAACTCTAGATTTGAAAACCTTACCCTTTAACATGTACCATATACGAGTGTATTACCTGTTAGTTTTTTTTAAAAAAGGGTTTTGAAACCCCCACACCAAGTAGTCCCTTATTGGTTTGCTCTCCCCTACTCACAACCCCCCACTACACTCAAGTTAAGTTATTTTTAAAAGATTTCCACAGGGGGAATTTTCCCCCCCTTAGATAGTTCAAAATTTTGGGCTAAAACAAAACATTGAATGGATTGAACTTATTCCTTTGGGACAATTGATGGAATTAAAAATTCCAAATTAATTTCAAAAGGCTGTGGGAAAGTTAGTTTAAACAAAGTTATTTAAAATTTTTTATTGCAAAAAACAAGTAAATGAAAGTAGGTTTTTAAACCCCACATAGAGACCAATACAAATTTAAAGGTAATAGAAAATTTGTTTTGGGAAGAAATCTAATAAAAAATAGCTCGAAATTAAGAAAAAATCAAGCAAAGTATGATTGGCCATCAAAAAGAATTTTTAGGGTTCGGTTCCAAATTGATATTAAACTTTCAAACCCATTGAGGTTCCACTAAAGAAAAAATTTTTTGCTTTTTTCGAAAAAGCCCAAGCCCTTTTAAAAAAATATTTTATGATGGGCCAAATTTAAAAAAAATTTTCCAAAATGTATTTATGGGGGTGATATTTTTTAAATGGACACTATTTGAACCTTTGGATTAGAAAAAAAAATTTGCGGATTGATGTTTAAAGAATGAAAATTATTTTATTTTTTTTAAGATGTGATTCTATTCCTTTTATATTTCCCTTTTTATGACATTTCTTGTATCTTTTTTTAAAAATACTTTGGTAATCCAGCATCAGAATTCAATCTATTCCCCTTTAAAGAATATTGATTTAACTCTTTTTGGTTTTGTGGACACCTTTAATATATATTGAAAGTGTTTTCCCTTTTTGATTTACCAATTGGGATATTCTTTTCATTAGCAATCCCTTTTAATTGTTTAGTCTGGTCAATGGCCAAATTTTATTAAACCCATTTGACTTTTAAAAAATTTGCAAACATATTGATTATGGGAAATTTGAACACCCTTTTCTTGCAACATCGAATTCCAATTCGATAGTTGTTATTTTTATTTCAGTTTCTTAAATAATAAAAAAAAACCCTAAAAATTTTTCTTTGGTTGACTAATTCAAAACAAACAAAGATAATCAAACTTTTTTTTGTGCATTGTGCTTTAGATATGTCTAATTCTAATTTAGGGTTTAGGCACACATATAGTTTAGGCTCTTGATCATACATTTACTTCTTGATAAGTTTCATATCTCACTAATTCTTTTAAATTTTTTAGTTAAGGGATTGGGTTAGAGATTTGATATGTGGGGTTAGAGTGGTTATTTGTTTTTTGTGGTATTTTAATTAAATTTGGGTAATAAAATTCAATATGTTAAGAAAGGTGTTAACGCTAGTGATAGAGTTAATGGTTTTTAATTTTTAGGGGGGGAAAAGGAATGTTGCGAGATGATGCATGCAAGTCACGCAAACATAATTTGATTTGTTTTAGGGGGAAGCCAAGGGGAGAAATAAAATGGAGTACGTAAAAGGTGAAGGCTTTGCCAGAAGGTGGGGGTTGCAAAAAGGGAAGGGAGAAATTTTAATAAAAGGGTGAAAACTTTAAAATCGAAGATTTCAAAAATTTAATGACATGGATCTTAGTGATTTTTTAGTTAAAAGTAAAAAAGTGGAGAGATTTTTAAATTTTTGTGGTATGAAAGCAACTAAAATCAAAATGGTTGTTTTTGAGTTTACAAAATATGCTCTTTATGAGAGGAATATAAAATTCAAAGTAAAAAAAGATGAAGAATGGGGTGAAAACATAAACAGAAAAGGGGTGATGAAAAGGATTTATACCCCATACTACAAACAAAAGTTGTATGTGAGATTAAAAATCTAAGAAAGGGGGGGAATATGGGGAAAAGGGAAACATGCATAATAGTCGAGACCCTTTTGATAAAATGTAAGTAGGAGGCTTAAGGAAAAAACCTGTCGGGGTTTTAGAAAAGGGTTAAAATATGAAGTTGCAAATATAGTGGAAAATAAAAACTTATGAAAAATTTTAATGATGCAATAAAGCTAGCACTTAGAGTTCAAAAACAAAGACTGAGGGGCCCAAAGGTAGACATAAATTTATTAGTAAATAGAAGTTTTACAAAAGGGAAAGGAAAAACAAAAGAATGAGAATTGAGAGAAAAGGAATAGAAGTTCTAAGAAAGATAAGGGAGTAAGCTTAAGACTTATCATGTATAGGAGAAGTCAGAAGACCTAAAAGAAATTGAGGAGATCAAATATTTTAAGTGCTTGGAATTTTTGGGCATTTTTTTTTGAAAGTCTAAATAGAAGAGTTGGTTCTAAAAAAATTTTCAAAGGGAAAGTAAATGTGAAGAGTGGAGGTAGAGACACTGAGGCCGATGTAGGAGCTTAATGAAAAAGGGATAGTATTTAAGGAGAAAAAGGTGATATAATCTTTAGGGGTTTAAAGGGAAAAGTTTTTTTTTATGAAAAAGGGAATTTTAAAGGATAAACTTTGTTTTTTTATCATTAGTGGAGATATTTGCATTAATCTTTCTCTAATGCTATTTTTCATAAGCATTTTGAAAGTCTAAACTATAAGCTATATGATTTACTTGGTTTGGTGAGAAAAAATCCATAAAGTCAATAGGAGGTAAGTTTCCCCAAAAAAGGTTATCAATACAAAGATGGGTGGAGTGTGATTTTTTCCCCCTGATGCTACCAAAAATTTATTAGGAAAAAAACCTTTTTGTTTAAATAGGAAAGTTTTGTTGTGGTTTCCAAGTGTGTTACTTTTAGAAAGGAGGGGTAAAAATCATACTTCTTTGTGTAGTCTACCCAAAAAGAAAAAAAAAAGTTGCTTTAGGGAATTTGAAGGAAGGATGAAAAGTTGTTGCAAGAAAGGTTTTATTGCAGGATAAAAACCCAAAATTCAAAGGGGAATCTTTTGGTAGGGTGATGATGGAAATTTTGAAGTTATTTTGATTTCAAAAAAGGTTTTCGAAAGAATTTGATTCAAATGGCATTTTTCAGGTTTTTATTGCAAGAAAAAGTTAAAAAAGTAAGAAAAAGACCATCATACAAAAGAAGGTGAAAAGAATTTTGTTGTAGGGAAAATCTAATGAAGAAACAAATTTTGAATTTGGAAAAAAATCAAGTCAGAAATATGCTTTGGGCATAGAAAAATGCCTTATGGTTTTGGGTTCCAAAAATAAGCTAACTCCTAAAAACCCTTTAAAGGGTTTTATTTTTTTTAAGACATAGTTATTTCATTTTGATAACAATCCTGGCATTTTAAAAAATGCTTTTGCAGCCAATATGGAAGTTCTGATGGGATATTTAGAAAGTGAATATTGTTTTAAATAGACACTATTTGAATCTTTTGGATTAGAAAGAAAGTTTTATGAGCTTAACAAATTAGGAGTGCAATTATTTTTTTTTCTTTTTAGAAAATTTGGGGGGAATTTTTTGGGCGCCCTAGATGGATATGGAATTTGATTTGGATGATGGTCCAAACACTATTTTTTAACTTTTTTTTCCTTTCAAATAAATATTTAAATGATAATCTTAAAGTAAAATGTATTTCTTCAGGGGATGCCAAATATCTCTTGTTGATTAGTTGGGTAATCATAGATTCTCACCCAATGGCCTGTTGTGATCAAATCGCCTCGAGTTTTGGTTTTTTTTGGGGGTTTTTATTTTTTGTACTTGTAATTATTTTCTTTGGACTTTTATGTTGAAAAGTTTTTGGGACTTTTTATTGATTGTAATTGTTGCTTTTGGCCCAACCACCTAAAGTGGTAGTTTTAACTTTGTGGATTTTTTTAACCTAAAGGGCAAGTATAATACTTTTTAATAAAGGTTTTGAGAGAGCTTTTGAAATTTTTAGAATAATACTTACTGTAAGGGTTTGGGTTCATCCAAAAAAACCCAAATTTCTCTTATCAATTTTGCCCAAAATTGAAATTGTGGGGAAATTTGCATCAAAGAGAATTTTGGGTAATATCAAAACCTTTTTTTGATTTTTTCCTTTTTTTCACCGTGGTTATATCTAGGGTGATTAGGGTTTTTCTGATTTGAATTTGATTTCATTTGCACCTTTTGTAAAGATATAAGATTGATTGGTTTTTGCATTTGTTTCAACCATCAATTTTGCTATCTTGGCATGGATTGGCATTATTGTGAATGAGGGTCCGGTTTTGTTTTTATTGTTGTATTGGGAAAACTCTTTAATTTAAAGTTGATTTTGTGATTCTTTTTAGGATTTCATATTGGATTTTTTTTTCCTTTAAATTTGCTTTTTGAATCAACTTACAAATTAGGGTCTCAAAATTTGTTTCCCTTTTGGACCAGATTTGAATTTATCCTTTAAGGATTTTAATTTGTTCATTTGCTGTCTTAAAACCCTTTTAGGCACATTTTTTGGTATCAAAGCAATAAATTTTGGATACTTAAGGTTGATCATTTCTAGTTGAAGAATGGTTTAAAGTATTGAGTTTTGACCCATTTGGAAGTATTTGTTTGACTTTTTGATTTCTTTCAAATTGTTTTGCATGGTTTAAAAATTGGTTTTGGCCATATCTTTTGGTATAAAAGCTTGGGTTATGAAAGGGGGTTGTTGCAATAAATTCAAAATTTGGGGGAATTTTGAAGCACTTATTAAAATTGTTGAAATAAGCTGATTTTTTTAAATTGTTGTTAAATTGTTATCTTTTTGATTAGTGGTTTACACTTAGAGACTTGAACACTCTTGGTTTTTTTCTTGCATGAAGTATTGTTGGGAAATGGCCGTGAGGAGTAAGAGTTTGGGGTTCAATGGGGAAGTAGATTTATTGTGTCATTTTTGAAAATTGGAGGGTAGCACTTATGATTTCATATTTTAATTTCGAATTGAAGGGAATTAGAAGAAATTTTAAAAATTAAAACACACATTAAGTTTGTTTAATTTTGTTCATTTGAATTTGAATAGCTATTCCATTCGGGAATTTGCACTTTTTGAATCCTTTGAATTTGAAAGTTGGCTGCCTTTCTGTATTAAAGTTGCGTTTGTTTTAGTGTTAGAATGGGAAATGCAGTGGGTTAAAAAGGGTGTTGAGTGTTGTTTTTTGAAATTAGTAAAGGGTGTTTATTTTTGGCGTTGGTTGTTATATTTTTGTAAAGATCATTGTTGCTTGTGTGTGAACTTAGTGGCCATGAGTAAAAAAGGAAGTTTTTGGGGCATAAATTGTGTGTTGTGTTGGTTTAATTGCTGCCATTGTGTATTTAGTAGTGAGAAGCCAAGGCAAAAAAAAGGAAAAGTGATAGGAATTTGAATTAAAAACAAGTCTTTAAAGTATAAAAGTAATTGAACAAATTTACAAAAACATTGTAGTTAAATTTTTAATTCATCTTTTTAAGTGTTATGTGTACTTTTTTATTAAATTTTTACTTAAAAGTACTGAATTATTTCCTTTGTTTTAAAGTCTTGCAACGGGGGTTGTTTGCATTTTTGGTTGAAAACGTGTTGGTAATTTTTTTAAAGGAGTGTGCTGTAATTCAGGAATATTTCATCAAATCCGCGTCCAACGATGGGGAAAAGGAGGAATTGGCAATGGGGCCCGATAGCTGGGTTAGTGGAGGTCAGGGTCTAACAAAGGTAGGAGGATTTTGGAAAAAAAAACAGCTCCAAGATCTTATTTCTTTTTGCTACTTTAGCAATCAGGATTGACAGGGACATTCACACCCCTAGTGGTAAAACCCCCCAACCTCCCCCCCGGGGGGAGCTCCCCAAAACCTCCAGAAGAAGGAGTAGTGGGAGGGGGAAATTTTGGGGAGAAAGGAAAGGAGATCTCCCCCCTACAAGGAAGAGAGGGATCAATTTTGAGGCTAAACCATCCCCAAAGGGGGTTTTAGGCCCAAGGGGTTTGGGGAAAAGTAAAATTTTCAGATGCCCTTTTTTTGATGGCGGGGGTTTAAATTTATGATTATTAGATGGGGGAAAAGTTGAAGGGGATTTTAAATGCATGAATCGTTATAATACCAAACCCCATTAGCTGTTTGATTCATAGGGGATGCTCCCTTTTGGTGGAAAAAACTATTTCGTAGGTGTAGGGATGGGAGGCTGAGACAAAGAATGGAGGGAATGAAAGGGTTCAAAAGGGAAAAAATTTATTCCCAAACATCGGACAAAAAAACTTTTAGGTTCTTTAACATTGAGGGGGGAGGGAAGACGTTGATAATTTTTGCAGGAATTTGAAACACTCATGATTAGGTGGGGAATTGAGCTTTAGAGAAAAAAGCACACTTCGTTCAAGGATGAAATTGGGATAGGTTTTGTTTTTGAGTGTGAGATTTAGTACACTTGATGGGGCTTTGTTACCTTAAAAGGGGGAGGTAGAGGCGATCCAATTTTTTTTAAAGGTTTTGAACGCGGCCAAAAATACTATACTAGCCTGTGGGTTGATGGTTGATCAAGAGGCCCAAAGGGAAAATAGGAAAGTGAGGGCGTGGATAGGGGTTTCCCCAACAAAAATAGGGAAAAAACCTTGGGGAAAGGGGTTTAAGAGGTAATACACCAGCGTGGGGCAGACTGTTCGGGTCACAAGGGGGGAAGGGGTACCAAAAATTAAATTTTAAATGCATGAATTTGGCTTTTGATGCACAGTTCTAAAAAGGGGTTATGATTTTTTAGAGGGGCTAAGAAGTGTTGAGGATGAGAAGGAGGGGCTAAGTTTAAAAATTTTGTCTATAGCCTGTAGGTTTCTATGATGATAGACTGCAGAAATACAAGGGGGGTACAGTAAAATAGTATTTCCCCCTTATGTGTTCGGGGGGACTCAAAAATTTTTCTCCTGATGCTGGGGACAAATTTGGGGGGAACATATTACACTTCTTGTAAAAATAGAGGTAAACTTTTTGTACTTATTTTTGATAGTGGTATTGCACGAATGTTATATTTGCTGACTGTAGACAAATTAAATTATTTTTATGAATCTTAGCCCTTAAATTTTCATTTGTTGGATATCGGGGGGAGTAGCATGTTTCCCCTAAGGGTAAAGGTGCCATGAGTTTGGGGAAATATCATGATTAAACTTGTGTGATTTGGTCCTCGTGTGTGCATTCCCCTAATTGGGGGGGCCCTTTGGGGGTTTGATCGAAAGTGTTTTATGATGGTTTCAGAAAATCACTGTTTAGTATGGGAGGGTTTTGAATGTCAAATACCCATGTTCCATCCAAGGTTCACAAATTTAAGAGCAGATTAGGACTACTTCAGTTTATTGTAACCGGGGGAAAAAAAATTAAAAGGGGTGTCCGGGGGTTAATCCCAAAAATGAACTTCTAGATTTGGGGCAAATTTTTATGGCCCCAGGAATGTGGGAAATTTTTTGGGCCTAAAGGAATGGAACTTAATTTTGGGTGATGAACCAAAACACTTTATTTCATTGTTTTCCTTATCGATAAATTTTGAAGGAAACTTCAGGTCAAAGATATTTTTCTGGGGTGCTAATGAATCTCATTGTTTATAGTTAAGGACATCATAGTTCTCCCCCTAGCCCCTGTGATCAACATCCCCCCCGTGATTGGTCTTGAAGATTTTTATTAGTTTGTTTCTTGTAATTTTTTTTTGGGAATTTTTGTTGTAGTTTTGGGAATTTTCATGATTGTAATTGTTACTTTTTGGACCGGCCACCCTAAAGTGGGTAGTTTTAACTTTTGGCTTTTTAACCCTAAAAAGGGAGCAAATATAAAAACTTGCTTAAATAGGGGTTTTTAGGGGGGCTTTTTAAAATTTTCAGATATACACTTCAGTGTGAGGGTAGGGGTTTATCCTAAATCCCAATTTCTTTATCAATTTTGCCCAAAAAATTTAAATTGTGGCGAGTGGCACAAAAAAGAAATTTTGAGTTTAAAAAATTCCCTTTGTTTTTTTTTCCCTTTTTATTACTAGTGAGTCTATCTAGGGGGATTAGGATTTTCTTGATCTGAATTTGATTTTTTTGTAACCCCTTTTTTATGATATAAGTTGATTGGTTTTGATTTGTTTTAACCATCAATTTTGCATATTTGTATTGTGAAAGAGGGCCGGTTTTGTTTTGATTGTTGATGATTTGGAAAATTTTTTCAAATTTTAAATTTTATTTAGTGATTCAATTTTAGGTTTATCATTGTGTTTTATTTCCCTTTAAGTTTTTCATTCGGATCAACTACAAAATTGGGTCACGAATATTTGTTACCCTTTTTGGGCCGGATTTGAACTCTCTTTTAAGGATTATAATTTGGTTCATTTCTGTGCTTAAACCCCCTTTTAGGTCATCATCTTTTGGGTTTTAAAATAAACACTTTTTGTACTTAAGGTTTATCAGTTTAGTTGAAGAATTGGTTATAAGTATTAGATTTACGCCTTTTTGGAAACTAGTTTAAAAAAAGTTGTTTTTATTGTCTTTTAAATGGGTTTTTCATGTCTTAAAATTTGGGTTTTAGGCCATCACACTTATTTTATTTCTTTTAGTAATTTATTTTTCACAACATTTCGTTTTTGTTTATAAACATTATATAATCACACAGGACAGTCAATTTGTACCCTTTGAAGGGTTTTGTTTAATTTTTAGTAATTTGCATGCCTTTCCCAAAAACTTTAAATTTTTATGGACCCTCACTTTTTTCCAAAATTTAAAACTTTCAACCTTAAAAAAACAAAATGGTAGATAATGTTAAACATAGGAAAATGGCACTAATTTTTTCCAATAAAAAAATTTTATTTAATTAGTTAATAATTAAATTTAAAATTGGGACTGCTAAAACCCAAATTTTAAAAGCAATATGCTTTCTTTCCGCAAGTTTGTGAGCATTTTTGGATCAAAGGAATCATTAATGTAAATAAAAACCTATTCCTAATAATTTTTAAATTTTAATTGTATTTCCAACATTGATAACATTGAACCCTTATCCCAAAGCTTTCTTAAACCCTCTTCTTCGTATTTCTCGTTTTTTTCTCTCTCTCTACAATGGTTTTACAATGGGGAAACTTTTTTTAATTTTGAAATTTTCAAATTTTAAATTTTTCCCCTTTTTTAATTTTCCAAAGTTCTTATTTTTTATTTTAAATTTAATCAATTTAAAAAATAGTAATTTTTATGTTAGCGTCTGTCAACCTTTTTTTCACATCATTTGCCCGATCAACTTTTTAGGTATAAGTGCGACTTCTAAAAAAGTGGAGATTCATGTAATTTTAAAAATTTTCAGGGAAAATTTGCATAATTTTTCCCTTAAATGTTTTTAAGTAGTGGGAACACCCTTTACTATACTAAAAGCGATTATCCCCATTAATCTTACGGTTAGGATATTCTTTAACTATGGCGATCCCTTTAAAATTTATCTTGTCATGGTCTGATAAAGGCAATTTTTCATAATTCATTAACAATTTGCAAGTATTCATTATTGATTTTTTGAGAAATCACAAGGAAAAGTACTTAATCTTTTATTTTTTATTTTGATGTTGAAGGGCTTTGAGTTAAAAGCTTAATCAATTGAGAGTTTGCATAAAAATTTGAAGCATGAAAAGATTGAAGGAGGCAAATGAGGATTAAAGCGCCGGCCTTTAGGGCCGGCCTTCAATGCAAGCCCCGCCTTTATGGCCGCTTAAAAAAAGGTGCCGGCCTTGGCCCGGTTTTGTTTTATTGAATCTTCTCGCCTCCCCTTGCATATATATAGGTTTATGTCATTTAGGAGGAATTTTTGTCAAATTTTTTGTTTCTTGAGTATTTTTAAAACCTAGTTTTTAAGGGAAAAATTGTGGAGATCAAATTTTGGGAAAAAATTTTTGTGATCTTCGTGGGATTATCATCCTTTTTGAAAGGATTTGGGGGTTTCCCTTTCAATTAGGTATTTTTTGTTTGTTGAATTGTTGGATTTAAAACTTTATTTTTAATCAATTCAATCATTTGATCCAACCATTGAAATGATTTTTTTTACCGAATCCCCTTGAATCAAAATTTTCTTTATCTCCATAAAATTGCTAAGTCTTTTCCTTAAAAATTGGATAAAACCCCTTAAAATTTTAAAAAAGGATAATTTACCCATGTTATAGATTAGGAATTATTAGGATTATTTTTGATTGCAATTCCTTGATTTAAATTATAATTGGTCTTTGTTATAATTGTTAGAAACCTTTTGTTCGGAGTTGATTAGGATTTGTTGGAAATTCTTAATTAGATTGATTATCAATAGGGGGTTGCGATAATTGTTTTTAAAAATTTTGGGGGGGCCCCCCCCGTTTTTTAATTAATTAAAGGTTAAATTTTTATTTAGGGTTTTGTTGTTTTTTACCGGGATATAAAATTTTTTTCCTTGGTAATTTGGGGAGCGGGGGAAATAATTAATTTTAAATTTTAAAAGGACTTTAAACTTTTTGAAATTTTTAAAACAGTTTATAAAAAGGGGGGCAGTTTTATTAATTTCGGGTAATTTAATTCCCCGTTAAATTTTTTTTGAAAATTTTTTTTTGCTTTTAAAAAATTTTTTGCAGCTTTTAACCCCTTTTAAATTTAGAATATATTTGCATATCTATTTTTGGTTTCCCTCCCAAAAATTACTTTTTACCCCTCATTTTGGGTCCCCATTTATTTTTTACCTCAATTTTTTTTGGCGTTTGGAAACAACTTAATTAAAAATTTTTTTTAAATTGTTAGTCATTTAAAATTCCTTTTTTTGTTTTTGGAATCCAAATTTAATTTTTATCCTACTTTTAAATGCCTTAAAAAAAATTAAAAAACCCAAAAATTTTTTTTTTAGTTAATTGAAAAAAAAAAAAAAGTTAAATTTTTTTTTTTTTCCCTTTTTTTTTTTCCTTTTTTTAAAAAACCATTTTAAACCCTTAAAAAAATTTTTTTTTTTTAAACCCACCAATCCCAGTTTTTTTTCAGCTTTGTTTTTAAAGCTATACCATCTTCCCCCTTTTTTATACCCTTCAAACCAAAAGGTTCACAAAGGGTTTTTGCCTAAACACAAATTTCCCTTTTATTGGGTTTTTATTGTTTAGGGACCCCCCCCAGGTCTAAACTGAAAGTTCCAAAAAATTCTTGAACTTCCCCCAGACTTTGGGGGGTTCAATTTTTGAATTAGTGGAAATTTTTAACTTGAAGTAACCCCAACCAAGAAATTTTAAAATTTAAAATCCTTTAAAATTTTTTATTAATCCCCAAAAACAGGGTTTTTAAAAACCCCCCTTTTTATAATTAAAAAAATTATTAAAAACATTTAAAAAATTTTCCCAAAAGGCCCCAAAGGATTAAATTTACAATTTTTCAAAAAAACCGTATTTTTTTTTACCTCAAATAATTGGGACCTATTAAAAAAAAAAGGGGTTTAAAATAAAACTAACTTTTCCTTTAATGCTCTTAAAACCGTTATAACTAAAACTTCAGTTTTTATCTTGGGGAGCAAAAAATACCCCAAATTTTTTAAGGCAAAAATCTAATCAACAACCCGAAAAAAAAAAATAAAAACCTCTAAAAAATAATCAAAACCTAATGATTTAGAAAAGTTTCAACCCCCTATTTAAAACCCAACAAAACTTCTTTTTTCACACCGATTTAAAAATTTTTTAAATTCCATTTTTTTAAAAAAACCTTTTAAAAAACCATTTTAAAAAATCTGTTTTTACGGCAAATTTTTTTTAACCCTAAGGTGCCCCAAAAAGAAAAAACCCCATGTCCAAAACTTAAATTTTTAAAATTTAAGAAAAAATTTTTTTTTAAAAAGTTCCCCAATGAAAAAAGGAGACCAATTCCCCAAACCTGTGGTTATTCCCCAACCTTTTTAAACAAAGTTGACCCAAAGTTTTCCAAATTTTTCTTTTTAAAAGGCAAATTTCCTTACATTTGGTTTTTTCATTCTTACAGCCCAAACCCGAGGTTCTTTAAAAAGGAAAAAATGTTTTTGATAAAATTTTCCCTTTTATTTTCCCTTTAGAAATTTTTTCTTTTAGAACTGAGAATGGGGTTTTTAAAAACCCTCAAATTTAAAAAAAAGATTAAAAATTTTGTTCAATAATTTAATTCATTTTCAATTTAAATGAATGACAACAAATCCGCCCCCTTTTTTGTTTAAAAGTTATTTTTTTCCCAAACCAATTTAGATCCAAAAAAGGGTTTTTTCCATTTTTTTCCATCCTTACATTGATCAAAAAAAGGGATTACAATTTTTACCCACAAAATTTTTTAATTATAACCAATTTTTTCCAAAAGAAGAAAAAAGGGGGGGAATGAAATATAAAGGTTTTTTTAATGGAAGCCAAATTTTTTTTTTCCCCTTTAAAAGAAATAAAAATTTTGTAAAGAAAAAAGACCCATTTACCCTTTGAATAAATTAATTAGACAAAAAAACCCCTTTTTCCAAAACCCCCAAAAAAATTTTTTTTAAAGGAAACATTTTAAAAAAGGGATAAACCCCTTTTTTAAAATGAATTAATTCCATTGTTTAATTTTAAATTTTTTTGTTCCCAAAAATTTTCCATTTTTTTTAACCCGTTTTTTTTTCAAAAATAACAGTTCAAATTTTATACTTAGAAACCCTTTAAAACAAAACTTTACAAAAAAAAAATTTTTTTTCTAAAATTTTTGAAAAAAGAAGGAAAAAAACCTAAAAAAAAAAATTTTAAAAATTGGGGGGTTTTTTTTCCCTTTTTTGTTTAAAACTTTCTTTAAAATTAAAAAATTTGGGGGTTTTTAATTTTTTATTTAAAATTTTTTTGGGGTTTTTTTAAAAAATTTTACAAAAATTTCCCTTAAAAATAAAAATTTTTTTTTTATTTTTTTCAATTTTTTTTTTTTTATTTTTTTTTTTTGGGGTTTGGGGGGGGTTTGGGGGGGGAAAAAAAGGAAAAAAATTTGCGTCATAAAAAATCTTTTGGGGCCCCTTTTCTTTTACCAAAACAAACTTTAAAATTTTAAAAAAAAATTAAAAAAAACCCCGTTAAAATAATTTTATTTCCCCCCTTTTTTTTTTTGGGAATTTAAAAAAAAATTTTTAAAAATTTTTATTTTGGAAAATTTTGGTTTTTTTTTTTTTTTGGGGGGGGGGGGGGTTTTTTTTTTAAAAAATTAAAATTTTTAAAATTTTTTTTTTTGGGGGTTTTAATTTATTTTAAACCCTTTTTTAGGGGAAAAAATTGGGGGGGGGGTTTTAAATGTTTTTTTTTTAATGGGTTTTTTTTTTTTTTTTAAATTTTTTAAAAAAAAATTTTTGGGGGGGGGAAAAAAAAAAAAAAAAATTTAAGTTTTTTTTTTAAAAAAAGTAATTTTTTGGGGTTTTTAAAATTTTGGTTAAATTTTTTATAGGGGTTTTTTTTATTTTGGGGAAAAAATTTTTTTTTTAAAAGGGTGTGGTTTTTTTGAGAATTTTTTAAATTTTAGTTTATACCAAAAAATTTTTTAAAAAAATTTGGTTAAATGGAAAATTTAAATTTATTTTATTAAGGTTTTTTGTTTTTTAAACTTTAACACCCCAATTAATTGATTGTTTTGGGGAAATAAATAACAAAATTAATATTTCCATTTAGGGGGAAAATTCTAAATTTATTTTTTTTATTTCAATTTTAAAAAACCTACCCCAAACTTTCCCCAAAAGGTTTTTAAAATTAGGGGAAAAAAAAAACAAAAAAAGTTAAAGGGCCCCTTTAATTCCCTTATTTTCAGCCGGTTTTTTTCTTTTAAAAACCTTAATTTGTTTATTTTAAAATTTTTCCTTTGGATTTTCCCCTTTTCAATTAGCCCCCCTTTTTTTTTTTTTAAGAAAAACCCTTTTTTGAAAAAAAAAATTTTAAACTTAAATTTTAAACCCCGAATTCACAAAATTTGTATTCTTTTTTTATTTTTTTGAAAAAAAAAGGGAATTTTTCTTTTCTTTTTCCCTTTAAATTTTTCTTTTATTCATGAAATTTCTAAAAAAAATTTTTATTTAATTTCCCTTCCAAAATTTCTTTTAAAATTTAAAAAACCCCATTTTGGAAAATTTTCCAAATTATTTTTTTGAAAAAAATTGCAAAATTCCACCTTATTTTTTTATGCTTTTGATTTTTTTATTGTTTACCCCTTATCCTTTTTAAAATTTTTTTATTTAATTTTAATTAATTTTAAAAAGGTTAATTGGTTTTTTAAAGACCAAATTTTAAGTTGTTTAAAATAAAAAAATGGGTTTAAATACAAATTTGTAATTTGGGGTTTTTTTTTTCAAAATTACGGTATTACCAACCAAAAATTAGTAATTAAAATTTAGGTTTTTAAAAACTAATACCCATTAATTTGAAAATTAGATTTAAAAAATTTAAGAATAGGGAAATTTAATTTTTGGGCAATTTTGGGTTTCCTTTAAAATCTTCTTGGTTTTAAATTTTTTTTCATTCAAAAATTTTTTTCTCAAAAAAATTTTCCAGGTCTAATTTAAATTTCAACCCCCTTTTTTTTTAACAACTTTAAATTTTCCATAGTCATTACTAAATTAATACTTTTTTAACGGCCCCTATGCTTAATTTTACCTTTTTTTTAAATTTAAACCCCAATTGTGGGTTTTAACATCCCAAAAATTTTTTCCCCTTTTAAAAAGGTTTTTATTTTATAAATGCTAAAAAAAAAACCCCATTTTTAATAAAAAAAGTCAATTTTTTTTCTTCCTCTTTTTAATTTTGGGGGCCTTTTTTTTTTTACCCCATTTTTTATTTCAATTTTTTTTTTGGGGGTTTTATATTTTTTTCATAAATTTGCTTTTTTAAAAAAGATATTTCCCCCTTTATCCTAATTAAAATTTTTGGGGAAAAATTTTTCACTAATTTTGTTCTTTTTTTTTTTAAAATTACTTTTCCAATTTTTTGTTTTTTTTTCCCAAAGCCTTTTAAAAATTTTTTTTTAATCTTCCCCCTTTTTTATTTTTCCCCCCCAATTTGGGGTTTTTTTAATTGCCCCTATAGAGAAAAGGCCAAATTTTAAGCATTTTTAATTATTTATGCTAATTAAAGTTTTGATTTATTCCAATCAAAAAAAAAAGTTTTAAAAAACTCAAACAAAAAAAACAAAATATAAAATTTTAATAAAATTTTTTGGTTTTTAAAAAAAGGGAAAAAAATAAAAATCCTATTTTTTATAAAATATATTTTTAACAAATTATCTTAATTTACAAGCCCAAACAAAAAATGGAAAAACATCCAAAAAAAATTTTAAAAAAAAATTTAAGGTTTGGGGCCTAAATTTGGGTCCCCAAACCCAAAAATCAAAACTACTCTTTAACAAATAGTTTCCAAAAAACCCCAATTAAGAAATGTCTTTTTTTCCCCCCAAAAAAATTCCTGGGGGACACAATTTTTAAAAACTTAATTTATTAAAAATTTTCAACTCAAATTTTCTAAACAATTTTTCTAAAAAAACATCCCTTTTAATAATATTTTTTATTAAAAATTTTCCCCCTTACAAAAATTTTAAAATTTTTCAATAAAAAATAAAATATTTCTAAGTAAAAATTTTTAAAAAAGTTTTTTATATAGTAAAAAAACTCATTTTTTTTAATTTTTGATAGTGTATAAAGTCCATAAGCTCTAGCCCCTTTTACCATACAATTTTTTTTTTTTTTAGAATAACTAGTTTGGGCCTGTAGCCTTAATTATAAATCATAGACAATAAGATTAGGTGCACCTTCAAAATGGGGATATTAATCAATGATGTAGATAACATGTAAAATTGGATAATGATAGCATAAATAAGGGAAAACATAACATTTGATACATGAATTTTTCCCTTTTCACAATTAACTATCTAAATTTAAAAAAGTTAATACTGTTTTTGAACTTTGCTTATTTTTACAATTAACTATATAAAAATTTGGCTCACTTTTACAGTTAATTACCTAAATTAGAGTTTGTCTAGATACTATAAATGTTTTAAAAAAAGATTGTAGGTAGTAAATTAATACATTTAAAGTTTAAGTAATTGATGGTAAAAATTAACAAATTTCAAGTATCAAATGTGACATTTATCCACATAAATAAAGTGTTTAAAATGTGCTTTATTAAAAAAGATAGGACTTAATGTATGCTAATAAATATATAACTTTTGTAGTCAATAAGCATTATGATTTCTAACCACTCTAATGCAATATTTTTCCAAAAAAAAGTGTCTAGATTTCATATAATTAGAAGAAAAAATTTTATTTGTTTTTTTTTTTTGTGCAAAGAAAATTATATTTTTACAATAAAATTAAAAAGTTTGCCTAATTATTGAGTTATTGTCATGAAGTCATAGACACCAAATATATAGCTTTAGTTTAGTTTTATGATGTGCATGATATGTTAGCTTTTAGTTTAGTTTTATGATGTCCTTTTGTTTGAGTAAACCCATAATAAGAAAAAAAAAAGACACCAATAAATCTAGTGGGTTTTGTTATACGAATAGAGTGCATAAGTCAAGCAAGAGGTCAACAAATTTAGAAAAAAAGTTGTTAATTTCTTAATAGTATGATCTAGAAATATTTATGAAACCTAAGTTGAAAATTATTTTCAAAAGATTTAAGAAGGAAGTTTTAAGATGTATTAGTTGTGGATTTTTCAAGTATGTTTTATGAAATAGGGCAAATAAATAAAATAAAATTAGGGACATTTTCACAAAGTGGAAAAAACTTTTTTAAAGCCTTGTTAGTAAAAAGAGTAGTGATTTTGTCTTCTAAAAGAAATATTGATCATTTCTTTCTCACTCAAACTTCTTGATCTCTTGATATACCTTTATGAGCCAAAAGTTTGAGAGATTGCTATGAACTAAATTCATGGAAGAAGGGACATCCTAAGGTCTTCTGCAAAAGTAATTTAGAGGAGAACTTTTAGGTTTTTTAGAAGAAAACATCAAGGCCTAGAAGAGGGATTACAAAGTTGAATCAACTTATTGCAAAGTTTCTAAGAGTAATTGTATATATTATAAAATAATAACTTAGATTAAATTGTAGTGAGATTTAATATGATGATATTGGACAATCAAATTTTTGTTTATAAAGTAATTGTTCGTAGGGAATTTCAAGTGAAAAAATAATTACAAGTTAATTATGATGACTTTTGAGAGCAACGAATCTTAGATTGACTTTGAGGAGGAAAGGAAATGTATTTTTTTTTTTATAATTAAGATCTCCTTAAGAATGGTCATTTAGTCGAAAAGGGTTGGACTAATTGTTGACTTAAATTACCTAAATTAAAAAAGTTAGCCCAAAGAGATTAGTTTCTAGATGAGTAGGTTAGTTGAATAAAGCTATAACATAGCTAATTAACTTATGAGCTTACTCAACTGAATCTTAGTTCTATCTAACCCCATACCATAAGCTATAGGGCTTAGTCAATATAGCCAATTTTCTAGTTGATTTAAAGCTAAATCTTAGTTACTAAAAACCTACTTTACCTTTACTCCTAATGAATAATATCTTGCAACTACCATGAGCTTCTTGATCTACTTGTTTATCTACAAATGTTAAATAGAGTATCATATTGACATCGATGAGCTAGAGTTAATCTTATGCAACATATGGTTATTGCAATTTAAATTTGACTACTTGCTTGGAAGCTCGAGATGGTACAAAAAAAGACCTCTTGTTGAGCAACTTTCCTAATATTAGGTAGGTATATAGGTTGTTAACAGATCACCAAAAGTCAAGATAAAAGTTTATTTTAGTTAAAGGCCTAAGTGGTGATGCCCAAAAGGAATAGTTTTCTAAACACATATTCTTTATATGGGATGAGGTTTCGTGTTATGAGTTGGATATCAAGAGTCGGTCAAAGAAGATTAGAGGCCTAGGTGGGGTGAGCAAAGTGAAGCAATTTCAATGAGCTCTTATAATGTGCAATAAGGTATAATATGCTATAGATCTAAGGTATGAATATTAAGATTTGTGGTTCATTTTTTAGTTGGGCCCTAAGTCATAGTACTTCAAGCTTTGTTCTTAGTATGGGGTAGAGTACTATGTAATGGATAACTATCAGGGGTCATAGTATTAATTAAAAACCTAGATAAGTCAATTTGAGAATTACTTATTAAACTAAACAAGATGCTTAAGACTATCCCCAATGGAGGACCTTAACACGTTTCCTTAAGCTAAGCACCCTCTTTTAGGGTTCCTTTGCGAGGAGTGTTTGGGCAAAATTGAGGTCCTCTATAAAGGACCCCATAAATAGTAGATTTTTTTATTTGATGTATTATTTTTAAATGTAGATTCCATAAATAATATAAATAAATATTAAGAAACTCTTTTTAATGACCTTATGATAAAGTGGAGAGGTTTATATAAAAGAGAGTTACTTAAAATATTGATGTGGTGCCCAAAGACCTTAAGAAATAGTTGTTTTGCAAGTTATTGATTATTTTAATAATTTGATTAAGTTTTTATGTAGTTTATGAAAGGTATGCATTTGATTATCAAGTTGGCTAAGGTATTTCACTAAGCTTTTGCTTACACCATGGGACCTTCTTTTTCAATGATAAATTTTTAATATATTAAAGAGTTTTTTTCATGACTTTGCATTAGACTAATATTCGGGGGAGTAAGCACTATTGGGACTTGATGGTTATTTTCCCTTTTAAAATGATGAACTAAATTCAAGTAATGATACATGTATTACTTGCATATTCGATCATTTAATGTCTCAATCGCTATGTTGGAGGATTTTTGTATATTTTGATTTTTATGTAACAAAAGAGTAACAGTTAGACTAATGGCCTCGCATTTCTTTCATTGGAGTAAAGACATGACAAATTTTTCCCTGTTATTTGGTTTTGGGCTTGACAATTTATTTTTACACTATTATTCTCTTCTTTTTTTTCTAAGGCACCAAATAGGATTAAACACAAAACCATACCATGTTTGGTTTATAAAATAAGTTTACTATTAAATGAAACTTCATTTATAGTAATAGATAAATCTTAATATTTTTGTCCCATAAATTTGGTAAGTATAAGAATCTTGGTAGATGATAAAATAAAATCTCTTTAAAAAAACCTCAAAATTTATACTTCTTTTCAATTTGCCACTTTACTACTACACTGCTACACTACTATTGCTACCACCATATCCTCACTATTACCAACTTGCCATCATCACTATCAGTACAATACCAACGCTAAGTCATCATCACCATAACTAAATTATTAAGACCAAGCTACACTATATATACATTTATCACCATTATTATCACATCAAAAACCTCTTAGACCACTACACTACTACTATTATACTACATCACTACCATAACCTAACATCTTCACTTACTATTACCATTACTACAATGCTACAATTGCAATATTACTAACACCTCCATCACACTACACCAATATTACCATTGTTACATTCATATAGCCACCGTCCAATCATCACCATTAATACTTCTAATGGACTAATGCATGCTACTATTATCATGATGTATTATCATGATGGTACCATGCAAATGATGAGGAGTTAATAACATTAATGGTGTTATAGTAGTGATTCATTGTACCTAGTGTACCAAATATTGTACCACTGAATTAAATCATAATGTTATCCTGTATTATATTGTGCTGTTCTATTTATCTTTCATTGTATTGGAAACTAAGTGTTACCTATATTATATTGTGTGCGTGTGTGTATGGTATATTGGTATGTATATATTTATAATTCTAAGCATGTGTTAACATATTATATATAAGTATATATACACACACACACATATATATATATATATATATAAAATAAAAAATATTAAGATAGGTCAAATGTTTTTTTATAAAACGAACATATCCTCCCTGTAAACTTTTTCACCATTCCTTATTTTCCGATACTTAGAATATCTTTCTTTTTTTTCCTGGTTAAAGATAAAACAAAAAAAAAAAAAACTTCCTGTATCTTATAATTGTTAAAAGGTATTTAAAAATATGAAAGTAATATGATAAAAAAAAAAATGTAGGTTTGTTTAAAACCACATTAGCCAAAAAAGGTTTTAAACCCTGATTCCCAAATTTTTAATCCCCCAGTGAAATTCTTTTTTTAATTTTTCCCTTTTTGGGGGAAAGGGAAAAAAAAAGAGGAAAAAAAAAAAAAAAAAAAAAAATTTTGCCCTGGCCCTATAGAATTTCAATGATTTTTTGTTTTAAAATTTTTGTAAACGAAAATTTTATCGTAAAAAATTGGTTTCCTATTTTTCTTCACCAGTTGTCAACCACTTGCTCCAAAAAATTTTTACGTTGCATTTCTTGTGGGGGGGCCAAAATAAACCAAAAAAAATTCTTTAAAGCCCCAACCTACTTTTAGCTTTTTTTTTTTTAAAAAAGGGCCCAAATTTATACAATGCTAGTCAAAAAAAGCAAGAGTTTGGGGGGCCAGCCCTTGTATTAATTCCCCCGGGGGTTTTTTTTCTCCCCCCTTTTTCCAAAATTTTTTTTTTTTTTTAAAAGGGTTAAATTTTATTCTTAGAAGGTTTTTTTCCCCTTTTTTTTTTAAAAAAAATTTTTAAAAAAGGGTTTTTTAATTGGGTTTTAAAAAAATTTTAAAAATTTTTTTTTTTTAAAATTTTTTTAATTTAAAAAAAGAAAAAGGGAAAAAAAAAAAAAAAAAAAAATTTTAAAAAAAATTTTAAAAAAAAAAAAAAAAAAGGGGGTTAAAAAAAAAAAAAAAAAAAAAAAAAAAAGGGAAAAAAAGGGGGAAAAAAAAACCCAAAAAAAAAAAAAAAAAAAAAGGGGGAAAAAAAAAAGGGTTTTTTTTTGGAAAATTAACCCGGGTTTTTGGGGGGGGGTTTTTTTTTTTTTGGGGGGGGGAAAAAATTTTTGGGGGGGGTGAATTTTTAAAAGGTTTTTTTTTTTTTTGGAAAAAAATTTTTTTTTTAAAAAATTTTTTTTAAAAAAAATTTTTTTTTTTAAAAAAAAAAAAAAAAAAAAAAACAAACCCCGGTTTTTTAAAATTTTTTTTTCCCGGGGGGGGTTTTTTTTTTTTTTTTGGGGGGGAAAAAAAATTTTTTTTTAAAAAAATTTTTTTTAAAAAATTTTTTTTTTTTTAAAAATTTCAAAAAAATTTTTTTAAAAAAATTTTTTAAAAAATTAAAATTTAAAAAAAAAATTTTTTTTGGGGGCCCCCCCTTTTTTTTTTTCTTTTTTTTTTTTGGGGGAAAAAAAATTTTTTTCCTTTGGGGGGTTTTTCTTTCCTTTTTTTTTTTTTTGGGGGGGGGGGAAAAAAAAAATTTTTTTTTTTAAAAAGGAAAAAAAAAAAAAAAAAATTTTTTAAAAATTTTTTTGGGGGTTTTTTTTTTTTTTAAAAAATTTTTAATTTTTTTTTTTTTTTTTGGGGTTTTTTTTGGGGGGGGGGGGAAAAAAAGGGGGGGGGGGGGGGGTTTTTTTTTTTTTTTTTTTTTTTTTTTTTTAATTTTAAAATTTTTTTTTTTAAAGGGGGGAAAAAATTTTTTTTTTTTTTTTTTTCCTTTTTTTTTTTTTTTCCTTTTTTTTTTTTTTGTTTTTAAAGGGGGTTTTTGGGTTTTTAATTTTTTAAAAAACCGGGGGGGGTTTTTTTTTCCCCAAAAATTTTAAATTTTTTTTTTTTTCATTTTTTTTTTTAAAAAGGGGGGTTTTAAAAAGGGGGGGAAAAAAAAGGGGAAAATTTTTTTTGGGGGGGTTTTTTTTTTTTTTTTGTTATTTTTTTTTCCCCCCCAAAAAAACCCCAAAAACCCCTTTTTTCCCCCTTTTTTTTTTTTTTTTTTTTTCCCCCCTTTTTTTTTAAAAAAATTTTTTTTTAAAAATTTTTTTTTTTTTTTTTTCCCGGGGTTTTTTTTTTTTTTTTTTAAAAAGGGGGGGGGTTTTTGGGGGGGTTTTTTTTTTTTTTTTTTTTTAAATTTTTTTTTTTTTTTTTTTTTTTGTTTTTTTTGGGGGGGGGGGGGGGCCCCCAAAAAAAAAATTTTTTTTTTTTTTTCTTTTTTTAAAAAACCAAAAAAGGGGGGGGGGGGGGTTTTTTTTTTTTTTTTTTGGGGGGGAAAAAAAAAGGGGGTTTTTTGGGGGGGGGGGGGGTTTTGGGGAAAAAAAATTTTTTTTGGGGGTTTTTTTTTTGGGGATTTTTTTTTTTTGGGGGGTTTTTTGGGGGGTTTTGGGGGGGGGGGGGGGGTTTTTTGGGGGGGGGGGGGTTTTTTGGGGGGGGGGGGTTTGGGGGGGGGGCCCCCCCCCCCCGGGGGGGGGGGGCCCCCGGGGGGGGGTTTTTTTTTTTTTTTTGAAAAAAAAAAAAATTTTTTTTTCCCCCGGGGTTTTAGCAATTTTATACCTTTTTACCTTTCTTCTCTCTGTAATCACAAGAATTTGTGAATTAAATCTCACTGTCAATATAATTGAAAGAAAATCTTTTTACTTGCTGTTTAATAACTTTTTCTGGTCAAAAATTTTTTTTTTTTTTTTTTTCAAATTTTTCTCTTTTTCAGCTTTGAGTTTAAGTTTAAGTATAGGCTTTTCCCCAAATATTCTACAAATTTAAATTCCCTTGTTTAAAGTTGAAACTTTAGCTCCGTTGCTGTATAAATTTCCAACTTTTTTGCTTTAAAGTTTTGAACTTTACCCTTTTTTTATTTTTTTTCCGTGACTTTCCAAAGCTAAAGTTAGTGATTTGAGTTTAAAATCCAAATGGGTTTTAAGGGGTTTTTGATACTTCATTCAAAAAATCCACCCTTTTTTGAGTTGTTTTATTTTTTTGCTGTCTATTTTTTTTTTTTTTTAACTATGGAGTCAAGAGAGGGTGTTAGTACTAGTAGTGGAGGTGTGACTGTAGTGGGATCAGATGCACCATCTGACTTCCACGTAGCACCTCGACCCGGGGAAACTCGACTCCAGTACCGGATCGGCCCCGCTCCGCCGGCTCCCGGAGTCCGGCGCGGCGCCACCACAAGTTGGGGCGGCGCCACCACAAGTTGGGGTGGCACCACCCCAAGAAGTGATGGGCATGCCGATGAAGAAAAAGAGGGGCAGGCCTAGAAAGTACGGCCCTGATGGGCCCATGGCCGGGCCCTTTCGCCGAAGCCGATTTCTCGTCGGCGCCCCCGGTTATCGATTTCTCAGCCCACAAGAGAGGGAAACTTTAAAGCCGGCTGCAATTAATGAGCAAACCAAGTTCAGGTGGAGGGTAGATTTGGAAGTGATTTGAACTCATGTATGTTAGTTCTTTTCCTCATTACTCTATCAAGTTTTGAGCTTGAATGTAGCCTAGCTGCTTTAAACTTAAGACGTAATATGAGTTTGCTTGTTTTTTTTATTGTTTGTGTGTTTGTTTGCGTGCGTGCTGCTTTGTTGGTTTTCGGTATTGTTTATTTGGAGGATTTGGTTTTGTAAGGATGGTGGTTTTTTTAAATGGGATTTTTCGGGGTTGTGGAGTTACTATGTTAGTTAGAGTGGGACCCGGGAATGGATTTGGACGTGCCATGCGGATTTTGATGTGTGTGGTGTTGTGGTGATTGTTGTGGAGGAATGATGGGGTTATTTTTTTCATTACCATTGGAAAGTTGGATTCTTCCTTTTAATGAGCTGTTTTGTGGCACCCCCACCTTTCGATGGAAGTGAAAATGTGAAATAGAACCATCTCGAGGGCCTTTGCTAAAACCTGCTAGTTTTAGGAAGTTTGGTTCTTGGATCTGTCTTTTTAACTGCCCGGTTAACTAGTAAAAGGGGACAAATGGATGTTTTCTAGGATACTTTTTCCTTGATATGGGTCCCATGTTTTTGCATTTCGTGGGACGGAGGTAGTTAAAATTTTTCAAAACGTCTGTAGCAATAATTTTTTGCTTACTTCAGAATGGGTCTAGACAATCATTTGAACTGCTAGCTTGTCAAACGCCATTTGTTATTTCCGTTTATGCGGTTGGGAACTGATCTCATGGGGCTTTTATGTTAATTACATTTATTTGGATATTAGTGGCACACTCAGCAGATTCCCATTCCAAAAAGT
>JBBMOL010002172.1:0-27757 GCA_037954665.1 Laguncularia racemosa | reverse complement strand
CTTTGTTGTAAAATTCAACCATTATATCAGAAATTCCGTGTGTTAAAAGATTAAGAAACATACAAAGAAACATATATCTAGATGAAAGTCCTAATTCTGATCCGGAGATCAAGCTTGCTCTTAACATTGACTCAGACTAGTAAATTAACAAAAATAATTAGAAAAAAAAGCCCAATTTATTCCTAAACCAAAATGTCACGTCCCAAATCTAGAGAGCACGATGAGTTCGATGCGTGATTTAGTCATCTAGTAAATATCATACAAACTCATATCTTTCATTATCCAAATTTTTTGCCCAGTTTTCTAATTACCGATAAATTTAAAAAAGAGTCCCATTTTGGGTTATTCTCTTTCCTTTTTTATTGGAAACAAATAACCTCTAGATATGGTCCATAAATCCCATAATAAAGGAACAAAAATTATCCTACTAAATCGGGAATAATAAATCCCACTAAATCAAAAATAATAATATATCCCACTATATCAGGAAAGATATGTTCCAAATAAATCCTAATTTTGTGGAACAACTCTTTGAGGGAAATGAGTTAAAAATAGGAGTACTACGGGGTCCCTAATCCTGCTCACAACTACAGAAATACACCATCTATATTGAGGGGGTTAAGGTTTAGAAGCACCAACCGTAACCGAGGCGTAACATTATTCTCCACCGAACAGGACACCTATTTGGCTTTGCAATGGCTGGAGGTATGAAAAAGGATTTATTTCACTTCCGCTGCCGCATATAAATAAGTTTTCATATGCTAGTTTAACATTTGGTATCAGAGCCCTTTAACGCCTCTGCCTTGCCCTATTGAATTCTGTGGAGTTTGGTTTTGGTTTTTTATTTGTCTCCCTTACGGTGTTTTAATTTCTGATGATTAGAAATCGTTAAGTGATAAAATTTTTTTTCTCATGTACTTATTGTTGCAAAGTGTAAGAAATGACGTTTAGCAGAATAATTTTATATAAAAATTATTTGCATTTGTCAATGAATAAAATTTATTAAAGGGAATTAATTCCTTTAGCATGCTATGAACTTAATTTGTGATGTGCATGCTAAATGTTGTATTTATGGTTTCCCATTATATTTGAAATGTTGATTAGACAATATAAGAATGTTAGAAAATATTCATAATATATTGCTTATGGTTTTTTTATATAAAACGTGGAATATCTGTTGTAACACGGCCGTGCCTCTGGTCGTGTCAGCTTCTGGAAGCTTTAACTGTTGTAAACACGGCCGTGCCGGGGGCCCGTGCCTCTGCCGTGTCAGCTTCTGGAAGCATAACTGTTGTAACACGGCCGTGCCTGGGGCCGTCCCTCTAGCCTTGTCAGCTTCTGAAGCATAACTGTTGTAACACGGCCGTGCCTGGAGCCGTGCCTCTAGCCGTGCGCTTCTAGAAGCATAACTGTTGTAACACCCCGTGCCTGGAGAGTGCCACTTGCCGTGTGAGCTTCTGGAAGCATAACTGTTGAACACGGCCGTGCTTGGAGCCGTGCCTTTGTCCCGGGTGTGAGCTTCTGGAAACATATTTGTTTGTAACACACGGCCATGCCTTGAGCCGTGCCTTGAACCATGTTTGTTTTTGGGAGAGAATCTGACTGGAGACACGGCCGTGCCTCCTGGCCGTGCCTCTTAGCCTATGGATTAGTTAATGATTAAGTGATCCATATAATTTTAAATGATTAGGAATAGCCACAGCATCCTTAATTGATTAAAATTATAAGGTTTAAATTTAGGATCACATATTGATAATAAATATTGTGTAGACAAAATAACAAATTATATTTTCTAATTTACCTACAGGAATTAAAAAAAGGGAACATAATTTGATAGTTTTATTGAAAGCTTAAGAAGAATCTAATTGAATTAGAACTTTAGCCCACAGGCAAGTTTTATGTCACTAGATTCACATTCTATCATGATAATAAGCTTAAGTAATCTAATTGAATTAGAACTTTAGCCCACAGGCAATTTATATGTCACAGATCACATTCTATTCATGATAATAAGTCTTAAGAGAATCTAATTGAATTAAAATTTTAAAGGCCCCAGGCAAGTTTTATGCCCACTAGATTCATAATTTTTAAATGATTTAACATTGGTAAAAGCATGTTATATATTGATTAGCCTCGAATTTTGACATGTTCATTTAATTATTGCAGCAATTCAACCTGTCAATTTTTCTGATATCGATGTGATGTTCCCGAGCTCAAAGGGGATAACTATAAGGTTTGGAAGGAGAGGGTTCTCCTTCATTGGGAGGGAGGACATTGATTATGCTATAAGGAAAGAAGAGCCCCCTACAGTAACAGAAACTAGCACTCTAGATGCGATAAGTCTTTATGAAAAATGGGAGCGATCCAATCGCCTATCATTTATGTTCATAAAGACTAAAATTTCTGCTGGTATCAGGGGCTCTACGAGCAATATCAAAGGGTCCAAGATTTGCTAAAGGGCCATTGATGAGCAATTTGCTACTTCAGACAAGGCAATGGCCAGCACCCAAATTTATAGAGCTTTCAACTCTAAACTCACCAATGTAAGGGTGTGCGTGATCAATCATGCGCATGAGGGATATTGCGGCCCAATTGAAGGCATTGGAGGTTGAGTTATCAGAATCCTTCCTTGTTCACTACATTCTTTGCACTTTACCTCAACAGTATGGCCCATTTAAGATTTTCCTATAACACACATAAGGATAAATGGTCAATCAATGAATTATTGACCATGTGTTTTTCAGGAAGAGGGCAGACTAATTATGGAGGAAAAGGAAAAGAGAATGTGAACTTTACTAACTCATGGGAAGAGCAAAAGGAGGGATCAACCAAGGACAAAGGAAAGGGAAAATCCTCCCATAAAGGACATTAAGAAGGAAGTCGTGTGCTTTTTCTGTAAAAGAAAGGCACATGAAGAAACAGTGCACCAAGTTCATGCAGTGGCTTGATAAAAAAGGTACTCAACTTTCACTTGTTTGTTATGAAACCAATATGATTGATTTTAAATCATAACACATGGTGGTTTGATTCTGTTCTACAATCCATGTGACCAATTCATTGCGGGATTTAAGAAACCTGCGGAATCCAGTGGGAAGTGAGCGTAGCATCTATTCAGGCAATAAGATGTCCTCACATGTGGAAGCTGTTGGGACGTGCAGCTTAGTTTAAGTAGTGGTTACATTTTGCAATTGAAAAGGACATTTTATATTCCTGGGTACTCTAGGAATTTAATTTCATTTTCCCAGACTTGTATCAATGGTTATTCCTTTAACTTTTGGGACTCAGGATTTACTTTGTTTTATAAATCTGATGTTATTGGATGTGGTACTTTGTCTGATGGCTTTTTCTTCTTAGTTTACAAAATGATGATAACCATACTATTATCCCATGTTCATGAAAGGATTGGCACTAACGATGTGTTATGGATGAGGAATCCTCTATGTTATGCATCGGAGATTAGGTCATATCTCCATTAATAAAATTTAAAGGGGTTAGAAAAATGATGGGGTACTTAGTGCTTTAGATTTTACTGTTTTTGAGACTTGTATAAGTTATATTAAGGGAAAACAAACTAACAAGTCGAAAAAGGGTGCCAAAAGGAGTTCTGAATTATTGGAAATCATACATACAGACATTTGTAGTCCAGACATGGATGCGTACCGTAACAAGTATTTTTTCTCTTTTATAGATGATTACTCACATATATGTATCTCTACTTGCTTAATAACAAGAATGAGCAATAGATGCCCTTTTTAAAGGGATTTAAGCAGAAGTAAAAAAACAATGTGAAACATATTAAAAAACGTGAGATCTTATAGAGGCGGGAATACTATGGTAGATACACAGAGAATGGACAAGCGACTGGTCTATTTGCGAGGTTTCTTCAAGAAAATGGATGTTGCCCAATACAGTTTTACCTGGCCTCCAGACCAGAATGGAGTAGCTGAAAGGAAAATCGAACTTATTGGACATGGTGCGGAGTATGCTTGCAAACTCCAAGCTTCCTAACTTCTTGTGGAAAAGAAGCTCTTAAAACGGCTGTGTACATATTAAAACTGAGTTCCAACCAAGGCTGTCCAAGGGACCCATTTGAATTATTCAAAGGGTGGAAACCGAGTTTGCGACATTACGCGTTTGGGGGTGTCCGTCTGAAGTAAGAGTCTACAATCCACAAAGAGAAGAAGTTGGACCCAAGGACTATTAGTGGGGATTTTGTAGGATATGCCGAAAGGTCTAAGGGGTATAGATTTTATTGTCCATCTCATAGTACTAGGTTTGTGGAATCAAGAAATGAAAATTTCTTGAGAATGACTTGATCAGTGGGAGCGTTCGATCTCAAGACATTGGTTTTGAGAAAGACCATTCAGATGCCCAATAGACGCCCGGGCAGTGGACTGATTGTTGTTAACAACACGCCTCCAGCACAAATGCGGTTGAAAAATTTAGTCCCCGAGGTACCACAAGCTGTCAACCTGATTCAGTAATGTTGAAGTTCAACAGATACCCGAAGCAATTGAACAGCCTGCTGAACGATATGATCCTGCCCTTCAAAAAGAATGTTGACTAGCATTGGGGAAGATCTACTAAGTAAGGAAATCAACAATTCCTAGTGACTATGTTGTATATCTATAAGAATGTGACACAATATTGGAGCCGAAAATGATCCAGAGTCGTTTTCACAGGCCATGAGTTCTAAGGATTCGAACTTGTGGCATAATGCCATGAAAGATGAGATGGATTCGATGGCATCTAACGGAGTCTAGAATCTCGTCAAGTTGCCTGATGGTGTAAAGCCATTGGATGTAAATGGGGCTTCAAAAATAAGAAAGACTCACAAGGCAACATTGAGAGATATAAAAACAAGACTCGTTGCTAAAGGATTCACTCAAAGGGAAGGAATTGATTATACAGAGACATTTTCTCCTGTGTCTAAGAGATTCCCTTCGTATAATGATGGCTTTGGTTTCACACTTTGATTTGGAGTTGCACCAAATGGATGTGAAAACGGCTTTCCTTAATGGAGATCTAGAGGAGAGGTTTACATGAAACAACCTGAAGGATTCTCTTCTAGTGAAGGTGAGCACTTGGTTTGCAAGCTTAATAAATCCATATATGGATTAAAACAAGCCTCCCCTCAATGGTATTTGAAATTCCATGATATCATCACTTCGTTTGGCTTGAAGAAAACATATAGATCAATGTATATACCAAAAGGTCATGGGAGTAAAATTTGTTTTCTTGTGCTATATTTTGGATGATATTTTACTTGCAACTAATAATAAGGGGTTTGCTATATGAGGTGAAATAATTTTTCTCAATGAACTTTGATATGAAGGATATAGGTGAGGCATCTTATGTCATTGGCATTAAGATCCATAGGGAAGATCTCAAGGCATTTTAGGCTTGTCTCAAGAAACCTATATCAATAAAGTTTTAGAGAGATTTCGGATGAAAGATTTTCACCAAGTGTAGCACCCATTATAAAGGGTGATAAATTCAGCTTAAGTCAGTGTCCCAAAAATGAGCTTGAGCAGGAACAAATGAGAAACATCCCCTATGCTTCAGTTGTTTGGAACCTGATGTATGCTCAGGTCTGTACCAGACCTGACATTGCTTTTTCTGTTGGGAAAACTAGGAGATATCAGAGTAACCCAGGTATTAACCACTGGAGAGCTGCAAAGAAGGAATGAGGTACCTTCAAGGGACAAAGAGTTAAATGCTCATATATAGACGAACCGATAATCTGGAGGTTGTTGGGTACTCCGATGCGGATTTTGCCGGCTGTGTTGATTCACGTAAATCAACATCTGGATATGTTTTCATGTTTTCCAGTGGGGCCGTATCTTGGAGAAGTGCAAAACAAACCTTGACTGCTACTTCCAGATGGAGGCCGAGTTCATTCTTGTTTTTGAGCTACCTCACATGGTGTAATGGTTTAAAAAAGTTTTATACTGGGCTTAGTATTGTCGACTCTATTTCTAGGCCATTAAGATTGTACGTGATAATTTAGCTGCTGTATTTATGGCTAAGAACATAAGAGTGGTAGTCGAAGTAAACATATCGACATCAAGTACTTAGCCATAAGAGAACGTGTTAAGGGAAAAGGGAAAATGGTCATCGAGCACATTAGCACTGAGTTAATGATAGCTGAAACCTTTAACTAAAGGCATGCAACCTAAAGAGTTTTAGGGTCATGTGATGAAATGGGACTTGGTTCCATAATGTAATTTTTATTTGTTTTAATAAAACTCTTATTCGTTGATGTTTCTCATTAGCCTTGTGTACACATTTGTTTTATACATTTATTTAGAGAAATATCATTAAGTCTGGACCTAGAATAAACATCGGGTTTATTCATCAAGTTCTATAAGATTGAGAAACACAATTTCATTGTAAAAACATGGGAGATAATACTCGTCCCTTAAGGACCTATCACCATGATTCATGAATTTTGTTTCTCATTAAGATAAATTATGGAATACAGAACCAAGTGGGAGAATGTTGGTTATTCTCTTTCCTTTTTTATTGGAAACAAATAACCCTAGATATGGTCCCTGAATCCCATAATAAAGGAACAATATTATCCTACTAAATCGGGAATAATAAATCCCACCCAAATCAGGAATAATAATATTTTCCCACTATATCAGGAAAGATATGTTTCCAAATAAATCCTAATTTTGTGGAACAACTCATTGATGGAATGAGTTATAAATAGGAGACTACGGGGTCCCTAATCCTGCTCATAACTACGAAATACACTATCTATATTGAGTGAGTTAAGTTTAGAAGCATCAACCGTAACCGAGGCGTAACATTATTCTCCACCGGACAGGACACCTATTTGCTTGCAATAGCTGGAGGTATGTAAAGGATTTATTTCACTTCCGCTGCCGCATATGATTAAGTTTCTATATGCTAGTTTAACATCCCAAATAAAGGGATGAGCAATAATGCTAGCAAGTAACTACCCTACAACAAAATATACATGTTAAACTGCATATAACTGAATTATTATTAAATGCAATAGTACTGTAACCCTCGTATATAGTACCCATTTATAGATATTTAAGGTGGGGGCAGCAAGGAAAAGCAAATTCAATATAAAAAACATAACCAAATCAACTAGTCAAATGTAATCATCAAAATAAATAGAGTTCAAGAGTCAAAAACCTCATACTAAGTTTTTTGCACGTAATAGTCATAGAAAATCTAGTCCATTTCCTCCATCCATAAAGTATTCCATATCACTACTACAACACGTATATAGCTTCTCTCTAAATATGCCAACTTATATAATTATTGTTCTGTTATATCAACAATTCATTGATTTACACATTGGGAATCTCAGCGTCTAAATTTATAACTACTTCATCTCGAATGGTTTTCCTAACCCGGAATCGAATTCTCCTATAATGGAGTTTTTCAACTTATTTAATTTAGGAGCACCCTGCTTAGGTGACAAACACCATGTCCTTTGCCTTTTATGTCCATCCAAGTGCTTGAACGTGGAATATGTTGAAGCTTCAGCAATGAAGGAAGCCATTTCCTTTGCTTTATCTAATTGATGGAGTGGAGTTTCACGTTAAGTTGATTGTTCTTTGCTTTTCCAATAATGTCCAAAATGTCAAAGGCTGCCTAGATTTCAAAGCCTATTGTTGGAGACGTTTGAGTTTAAAGTCTTGTTTTTTCCCCGTGCTGTTTTGGTTTAAAATGTGAAAATTTATTGATAGTATCCCAAGTAAAAGGGGGATGAACATCATCATTAGAGATGTTGACCTTCCATCGCCTTTACTCTTTTCTTTGTTGATTTTTAGATTTAGACCTCTTGACCGGTAGGAAGGGTGCTGATCTTGATATATAACTAATAAAAGAATTTGTTGGCCGCATCCGGGAAAAGAACCTTGAATTGTAAGATGCGACCACTTGGGCTTGGAAGCTTTAGTAACCCATTAGAGCACAGTGTTGGATCCACTTTTAATTTCTGTTTTCTCACATCATGTTGGATCCACCAGTATAATAGATGTGTAACAAAGACAAACTTTTTTAATTCTATCAATGAAAGCTCATTAACAACCTAATCCAAAGGCTAACAATGTGCTTATAATTATGAAAAAAAGAAAAAAAAAAAAAAAAGGGATGAATTGAATAAACATTACTCTTGCACATCCAACATCTTGAAACTATTTGGGATACTATGTCTTCGGAAATTTTCATCTCTAGGAAGAGCATTTCTAAGGGCTTTCCACATGAGAATTGATTCTTTAATGGGAAAACTCTTGCTCCAAAAGCACTTGAAATTCGGAATTTAACTTTGATGTACATGGATGTGATTAAAAGAGTTGTAAGTATTTAATTGTTTAAAAGCTTACTTAACTTCTTTATTAATTGTTTTAAGTACATAAATACATTTTCTACATGATTGTTTTGTTGTTGTTGTTATCTAAATTACGTAAGAGTAGGAATTAAAATTTTTTTTAATCTTTGTTGTTGCATCCGTGATTATCTTGATCACGTGTGGTTGTTGTTTGTGATGTTTTTGCTGTTGCTGCAGAAAAATGTTTGTTGCTGGTGCTGTTGCTGATCGTTATCACACCCCTGCAAGAGGACGGTGGTGTAGTGAGTCCAAACTTTCTCTGGAGGTGCTGAAATTTAAAAGTGAGGGAGAGATTTGGTGAGGGCATCAGCTAGTTGATCCAAGGAGGAGATATGTGATACCCAAAGTAGACCATTTTGTACCTGTTCACGGATGAAGTGTTTGTCAAGTGCTACATGTTTCATACGAGTTGTGAAAAACTAGATTGGAGCATAGAAATTTATGGCGCCAACATATCACAATAGATGACCGGTTGGCGAGGAATTGGAATGCATAATTATGTCAATAAAGAGCAATCCACCGAAGTTTAGCAGCTTGGTAGTAACGGGGTGGTACTCTGCTTTGTAGAAGATTTTTGCTACTAAAGCGTTGTTTCTTGGAGCTCCACGAGATAAATTGCAGCTAAGATAAATGATTTTAGGCACTAGTAGAGGTGTAGTCATCTTTTGTTGCCAGCCTAGTCAGCATCGAAGAAAGCATGTAGGTCAAGAACGGAGGGGTTGCGTAGTGTAATCCCATGATCTAATGTGCCACAAAAGATACTTGAGAAGTCTTTTGACTACTTGCTTTTGTGTGTTATTTAGGGGGGGGGGGGGGGGGGGGGGGGGGGTGGCTTATTGATAGTGTACACGGATGGGTTGGACGAGTGAAGGAGAGAATATTGGAGGCTACCAACAACATGACGATACTTTGTGGGATCTGTTAGGGGGGCGAGCCATCATGAAGGGCAAGAGATGGTGTGCCCGCAGGTGGTGTGGCGATAGGTTTAGCAATAGTCATTTTGACCATGAAAAAAGATTAACAATGTATTTCTTTTGGGTTGAGAAAGAGGCATCGGCAAAAGGGGACTTTAAACCAAAGGAAACAGTGAAGTGATCCCATACCCTTTATGAAAAAGCGACACGCAGGTGGTATGCACTATTAAGGGAGGATGTACATTACTTGTAAAAATTATATCAAACATAAACAAAAGATAAATTAGGACCCCTGGGAGTGTAGGAGAACAAGGGAGGATTTGGCCACTGATTTAGGGAAGCCAATTGAAAAATGTTGGGAAGCCACGATCCAAGCCGGGGGCTTTTTTGGTCGTGATAGCTTTCAAAGTTTGCAAACATGTGAGGATAATCAAGGCTAGTGAACCCTGAGGTTGAGACATTAAAACTTCTTCTTAAGGTGTCCTTAAAGGAATGCTTATTGACATCAAGTTGCTTAAGTCCCATCCATGCTTTAGCAATGCTGAAGAGACGAACGGTGCCGATTTGATGACAAGGTTAAATTTTTTAATGAAACCCTTTTAGAAATTGATAGAAGCCCTTGGCAACGGGGCAGTTTTAAACTTTCAAAAAACCCATTAGGTAAAAATTTAGTAAAAAAGATCCACTTGCAACCAATTATTTTTTTGATTGGGGGTGTGGGGTCGTGATTTCCAAAAGTGCCATTCGGATGAAGCTTAAACTCTTGACATGGCAGGCCCCACTTGGGATCTTTTGGGGGCTTGAGTGGGGTGGGGTTCATGAGTAGGAGGTGGAAAAATTGCTAAAAGGTTGGTTTTTGTGGGTTGTGTTATTGTGTTTGGAACAGTCATGACACATGTGGTAAGGGAAGGTTGAGAGGTAGTAAGGGGGGAGGGTGAGTGGAAGGTAGGGGGGGGAAGGGGGGGTGGTAGAGGAAAGGATGGGTAGGAGTTAGTGGAGTTTGAGGGGAAGGGCGGAGAGGAGAATTTGGGGGGAACACCGCAAAGGAGGAGGTGGGGGAGATTTGGGAGAGAGTGGGATGATTTTGTTTTGAAGGGAAAAACGAACTGACAAAGGGAAACATGGCGAGAGACATAACCCCGGGTTAGATGGGAGTGAAGACAGAGGTAGGCACTTTGAGGGGATGAGTAGCTAACCAATACAAAAGGGGAAAAACGGGGTTCAATTTTTATGCTTTTGTAACATTTAGCTGGGGATAGCAAGAACTAAAGCTTCGAAGTTTGTCAAGGGGGAAGTCCCAAAAAAGTTTAGCTGGAGCTGTTGCTGGTGTTGGTGTGGGAAGTCTTTGATTAATAATAGCAATGGGGAAAGCATATTCCAGTAGGTAAAAAGGGATGATGCATCGGGGTAAGGGGAAAACCAATTTCAAAAAATATGGCGATGACAAAGTTTAGAGTGCCATTGTCTCGGGTGTGGTTTTTGGGTTGTGAATGAAGATACCGAGTGGCTAAGTAGGTGGTAAGCTTGTATTCACCCCATTTTCGAAGTAGAGGGTTTTGATAGTGCAATTAAAATGATGTTCCCCCAAGAGTCAAAAAAACATGATGATAAGGAGACATCTAATTTAGTTTTAGAGGGAAAAAAGCCAGATGTATTTGGGAAAGTGATCAAAAAAGATTACATAATACTTAAAGTTATTAAAAGGGTGAATTAGGGAAGTCCCTACATCAAAAATACCAAATTTTAAGTGGCGAGGAAGAAGAAGCGTAAGGAAGCAAAAGGTAACTTTTGACTTTTATTGCAATGACAAGAATTACAAGGAAAAGACAAAATTATAAACGAAATTGCTAAGTTGTTGAAGAAGAGTAAATGCAGGGTTGGGGAGCGAGGGATGGGCCCAAGCGATGGGGCCCGGGAGGGGGAGATTGGGCAGCACTTTAAAAGGCAAGGAGTGGTGGTGGGTGGAGGGCTAGACGTAGATGCCTCCTTACTCACCTTGAAGGGGAAAATTTCCCCCGTATGAGGTCTTTCACAAAATGGGGTGGTAAGAATTCAATTATGTATTGTTAATGATGCAAAATTTAGAATAAATAAAGTTGCATTGCATAAATGGGGCACATAGACTTGGAGAGGTAAAGAGCAAGATGGAGTGGGAAGGAAAGGGGGGAACCGGGGTTTTGGAGGCCCGAGTACGCCAATCGGTTTCATCCAGCCATCAAGGAGTTATGGGGTGGGGAATTGTTGGGAAACGTGGTGCTGAGAAGCACCATGTCCAGCAAACAAGGTTTTTTGTTGAGGTTATGAAGGCAGCATGGGGTTGTGTTTTTCCGGGTGGAGTCTAGAGGATGGGTGTACTGGGGGGGGGTCGGTGTAGGTGGTCCCCTTGGGAAAATTTTTAAACGAAGAGGGACATTTAGTAAACAGCCCCTTTTTCATGACACCATTAACATTTGCCCAAGGGAAGGGGCGAGGAGGCAAGAGGGAAGGTAGGGGAGGTTTAGAAGAAAAGTTTTGGGAAGAGCAGTCGAAGGAGAGGGGATGGATGGTCGGGTGCACGATTATGATGGGCAAGCGATTGGATCGTGCTTGGGAGAGGGTGCAAGGGAAGAAGGACAGGGCGGGGAAGGAGGTTTTTGAAAGGAAAGGGTTTCCCTTTTTGAGATTTTCTCTGGAGCTCATCAAAGGAGAAAAGGGAAATTCATGACTATTGACAATATCAATGACAGATTGGTAAGTGTCATCTAGTTCGTCGAGATTTTCTCAATGAGGTCTTCTAAATCAAGCAGTTTGCCAAGTGATGCAAGTTCATCAACACGAAGCTTGATGGATTGCATATAGTCAATGAGGGAATTGGACCCCTTGGTGATGTGTTTCAGGTTATCTTTGAGTTGCTTGATGTGGCTACTAGTGGGTTTGGCATAAGTGTTGGCAAGAATCTACCAGGCTTAATGGGAGGTAACTACTTGCGAAACTAGAGGGATAATGTTGGAGGAAAGGGTACCAACAAGGGCTCTAAACAGTAGCTTGTCCTGCCTGCACCAAGTATGATAGGTTGGGTTAAGGGAGATGATGTCATCTACGGTAATGGTGGTTGGGGGAGGTGGAGGGGAACCATCAATGAATTTGGAAAGATCTTTCCCTATAAAGATGACTTCAATTTGAGTTTTCTAGGAGAGATAATTGGATGTGCTGAGTTTAATTGAGTTATGAATGGTTATCATGATGAGAGGTTAGGGGGCTCTAAGTTTTTTTGGATGTTGTTGATGTGCCTTCTAATGAATGTTGTCGAGGAGTAGCTTGTGTGATTTTTGGGGTTTAAGTTAGATCAGAAGCTCCGATCCCAAATAAAAGAGTTGCAAGTATTTAATTGTTAAAAGCTTACTTAACTTCTTTGTTAATTGTTGAAGTACATAAATACATTTTCTACATGATTTTTTTTGTTGTTTGTTGTTATCTAAATTACATAAGAGTAGGAATTGAATTTGTTGTAACTTTTCTATTGTAATCCGTGATTTTTCTTGACCAGCATGGTTGTTGCTGTAGTGTTTTACTGTTGCTATTGTGTTGGTGCTATTGTTGATCGTTATCAATGATCCATGCTCTTTTAGTTAAAAAATAATTTGCCATCAGTTGACAACTTCCACAAGGCTACCCTCAGAAGAGTTTTATTAGATAACAATTCGCACTGCTTTCTTTGCTAAATTTTAGTAGGACACCCTCTTCACTTTCTACCAAATTCCATTGATCATCATACATGAACTTTGATGTTATTTCCTAATACAAAGGCGTGAAGGCATGACCAGTTGCGATAAATTTTTCTAACTCCAAGGAAAACATGTTTTCTTTATTAATATCACCTACCCCCAATCAACCATTTCCACATTGGTGAGTCTAATTTCCTTTAAACCGACGTTGGATGAGAGTTTCTAGCAAATTTTTCATGGAAATAGTTACAAAAATACCAATTTAAACTAGATCTGAGTAACTAACCACCATAATTTCATGGTTATCTTAAAGTTTTCTACTTCCTAATCCTTTTTTTTTTATAGGTCAACACTCCCCTCCTCACCAAACTCCAATGAATATTTATTTGGTACCTTATTGATCAATGGATGAGATGAGCCTACATATTCATAAGTTCTCTTATAAGCTTATCATGAGTTTAAGTCTAGTAATTGTTATGGTTTTGTTAAGGACAAAAAAAAATGACAAGAGTAAATAATAATTGCAAAAAAAAAAACACACAAGATTTATGTGGAAACCTAAATTGGGAAAAAAAAAAACCACAGGTAAAGAGAGAAGAGATCCACAAATTTTGAAATTGGTACAAAATTTGAGAGAGAATACAACTAAAAGAACAATATCTCAATATTGTTCTCTCAAGGAATTCGTATCAGCCTCTTAATACTCCTTATATTTATAAACCCTAAAAACACCCCATATATTAGATACAAGTGGGAAACATGGGGGAAAACGAATCAGGCCGACCCAAGGTTGGCAGCCTAAACATAAACCCCGCCAGCCTAAATCCCAGCAGCCTTCCAAGCTTCCAACATTGACCTTTCCCACAAATTCGGGCTTTCATCAAAAATCTTACCTTGACACGAATTTGATCATTCTCAATTATCTCCAAGACTTCAACATGCACAAGAAACATTTGCCTCCTCTTTCACAAACCCCAAAGAGTAATAATCAGCAACCAACACCAACTAAGTTCAAGCAATGCTCAAACTTGGTATAGGAAGTTTTTTTTTTTTTTTTGAATATCAACAAGATTATTATGGGTGCTAAACTTTGCTCACTAAAATTTTCACCACAAGCAATAGTACACGAACAAAGTGATATCAAACATCAAATGTGTTTTAACCTCTCATGAAACATCTGATCCTTTTACGAGGTAAATTACACTCTACTGCTACAATTAACAGTAATAGTCTTCACATCATCACAAGCTCTCTAAATAATCCCTAAAACCAAAGAGCTTTTTTAAAAGCTTATGTGATGGCCATATATTCAGCTTCAGTAGTAGATAGAGCCACTATAGCTTGCAATGTGGTTTTCCAACTAAGGGCATAGCCTCCAAGTGTAAGGATATACCCTATAAGAGATCTTCTCTTATCTAAATCTTTAACAAAAGCAGAGTCCACAAAACCTATAAGACCATCTCAAAACTTTACCAACTAAAAACATATATTAGTAGTACCTCTTAAGTATTTAAAGATCCACTGAATTGCTCTCCAGTGTTCTTTGCTAAGATTTGCCATATACTTGCTAACAAACTCATAACATGTGACAGGTTGAGCGAGTACATACCATACCATACAATAAGAGATCCCACAACGCTAGAGTATGAAACCTTTGACTAAAAATTTATTTTTTGATTTGATTTTTGGAGAATTAAGTAGAAGAAAGCTTCAGTGAGATGCTAAGGGAGTACTGATAGGCTTAGCATTCATCATATTGAACCTGTGAAGTATCTTATCAAAGTACCCCTTCTGGCTAAGATGCAACGTTGTTGATTTCTATTTTGTAGAATTTCCATTCCAAATATCTTCTTTGCTACTCCAAAATCCTTCATATCAAACTCTCTACTCAACTAGATTTTTACCCTTTTTAATCTCTTTCTTTCTTTAGCTACAATCAGCATATCATCAACATAAAAAATAAATAAAACAAAAGATCCATTGTCCATTTTTTTGAAATAGACACAGCTATTATAACTACTTCTCCTAAACTAATGAGAAGTCATAAAGAATCAAATCTTTTATACCACTACCTGGGTGACTGTTTTAACCCAAAAAGGGATTTCTTCACATACAAACATGGCCCTTCTTTCTTAAGGCTACAAACCTTTTTGGCTATTGCATGTAAATATCTTCCTCAAGCCTCCATGTAGGAAAGCAGTCTTCACTCTAGTGTTCAAATTTCAAGATCTTGTAAGGCTACAATCCCCAAAAAGTGCTCTAATTAAAATGTATTTTACAATAGGAGAAAACACAGCAGTAAAATCAATACTGGGTTCTGATTGTAACCTTTTGTAAACTAGTCTAAACTTATTTTTGGGGGTTCGTCAATTTTTGGGTTTGTATTTTCTTATTCTTTTAAAAACCCATTTGCATTTAACTGTTTTTTTCCCCTTTTTAGGAAAGCTTCACCAAATCCACGTACTATTTTTCTAAAGGGATTCCATCTCTTCCCGCATTGCAATCATCCACTTACCAAGTCTTTACAATTAACAGCCTCTGTGAAATTGGATGTCCTTATTAGAATCAACATCCTCTGCAACATTGAGAGCATAAGCTACAAGATCTACCTCTGCAAAACTCTGAGGTTGGCCTAACTTTCTCCTAGGCCTGTCTCTAGTTAATAAAGTATTGTGGCTGTGAAGGCATAAGACAAGACTATCCTTAGTCCGTGATAAAAGCTAAGAAGAAGTCTCTGATTTAGAACCTAAACCATTTCAACATCCACCTGCATGGATGATTTTTGCTTGACTTCATCAAATGAAGGTTAGATGACAAATCAGATAACTAGAACCTCACAAAAATTTAACATCTTTGTTCACTTTTAACTTTTTTAATTTTAGGACACCACAGTTTTATATCCCTTGACACCGGGCTTAAAACCAAGGAATATACACTTCAATGACCGTGGTTCAAGCTTTCCATTATCAACATGTGAATATGTAGGACAACAAAAAAATTTCAGTTTAAAATAATTACCAGGAGTGCCGAATACTTCAAATGAAGTCTTCTTTTCTATAGCCATTGATGGAGATCTGTTTATAAAGTAACATGTTGTAGAAGTAGCTTCTACCTAAAATGACTTTGGTAATCTTGCTTCGAAAGCATACACTAGACTTTCCCCATAATATTTCTTTCATGTGCTCTGCTACCCATTCTACTAAGGTGTGCTAAGGACTTTTTAAGTTCTCACAATTCCCTCTACTTTGCATAGATTATTAAAATTGTTAACAAAACTCTAATCCATTATCAAGTGTAAACACTTTACCTCTTTCCCGGTTTGCTTCTCAATCATTGTCTTCCATTCTTTGAATGGGGGTTTTAGAACATCATTCTTCTACTTAAAGAAGAATCCCCAAAACACATGTGAAAAATCATTTGTAATAGTCATCATGTAAGCAACACCTCCACTAGATGGCACTCTCGATGGCCCCCAAGAAATCAGAATGGGCATAATCCAGAATACCCTTTGTATTATGGATACCTGGGTGAATCTAACTCTTTTCTGTTTTCCAAACACACAAACCTTATTTTTAAGCCATTACACTAAATCTGGTAAGCTTATCATGAGTTTAAGTTTGGTATATCTTTATTTAGCACATGAGCCTACTGAATAGGGATGAAAGTAGATAGATTGAAATTTTTAAAAAACCCTATTTCAAGCCATTAAGCTAAATCTCTTATATCATCCTAGGATATGCACTTAACTTCTTGGATCCTGCCACTAACCTAAAGAGTCAGGTCCAAAATGCTGATGGCCTAGCACAAATTCTTGTGGATACATTTTCAATCCTATAATTGTGATATCAAAATGACTAGAAACATCTTTTGAAGCTAGTGATACAAGTTGCCAAAGAATGTTACGTCGAGATTAAAATTTTCTAGAAAAATGATCCTTGTTTTGCCCAAAAATCTTGACCAACATAGCTTTTTCAATTTTTCCTTTGAAAATATAGGGCAAGCTAAGCCATATTTAAAGAAAGAAAAACATTGTGGTGGATTGGCTTCCCAAAAAAAAGTAAGGGAAAAAAGAGTGCTTTTTTTTTACACTTAAGCAGCAATCTTCGACAAAAGATCTAAGAGTATTATTTGGTAGGATAAATAGGCCTTGGGAATTCCGCCTGATATCTAGCTAGTCGGCCTTCTTATATATAATTTTGTTATATTTAAAGTTGTGTTTTTTAAAGGTTGTTGTGTATCTGGCACTTGTTATCCCTTACAGTGTTTAGTTAGGAGTAATGTCCCTTATTTGTTCAATAGGTTCGAGGTATTTTGACCATATTGTTTTATATTGGGAAAATACTCCTATTCATGTTATTTTTAGAATTACAAGTTATACATTTTTGTGATTTTGTTAAAAAGGAGTAGTACTTTTTTATTTATTTTCTGAAAATTACAAATACTTTGTACTTCTTAGGTTAGGTCTTTGGGCCTCTCTCTTTCACATAATTTTTTTATTCTATTAATAAAAATGAGTGAAAACTTTTGCTTAGAAATAAAAAAAAAAAAACTAGGGTAGAAACAAAAATAAAAAGAAATAGGTGGAGACATTTCCATTCTTGAGCAACTTTGTTTTCTCTAGAATAAAAAAAAAAGAATATGAGTTTAAAAAAACAAAAAATATCCTTGATATACTTTACAAAATTGAAGGAAGGTTTAAATTTGTTTAAAAAACAATTCATTTCTCTTTATTTTTATTTTATAATATTAACCAAATAATGGAAAGGGAAAGGTTTTGATGTATATTTTATACATATATATATATATATTTAACGCAACCCAAATTCAAAAGGAAACTACATTTTTTTCTTTCCCCATATCATATTATAATATAAAAGTTTCGAAAATTTTAAAATTTTTTGTATTTCACCTTTTTATGATATATTAATGTATTGCCATTTCTTTTTGTCAAATAATATTATAATATATAGTTTTGGAAACTTTTTTCTTTTTTATATTCCATAATTTTATTGTATGATTGATGTATTTTTGTAATTTTATTTGTCAAATTTGATTACAATTTCAAATTTTTTTTACTTTTTAATAAATAACGATAATTTTATATAATATAAATCCATAATATTATATAATATCGTTATATTAGTATTTAATAAATGTTAGTTATTAAATAAAATAAAAAATAATTCATTTTAATGGATAAAATAAAGAAGTATATTATCATAGTCAAACTATTGTTATTGTTATACTATTAATAATATTAGTCACTGGACATAATATATATATATATATATATTAACTTAGATGATAAAGGACTAATCAATATTTCATTAAATATTACATTAATGAATTAAAATTTTCATTAAATAATATATTTTGGATAATAACCATTTATGAGACAATATGAATCATTAGCTTTTTTATAATGTGTTATATTGTTCATTAGCAAATTAATTAAATATTTCATTAAAGTCTATTAGAAATGAATTATATATTTCACTTATAAAAAAATTAAATATTTAATTACTGTTCATTAGTAGTTGAATTAAATCTTTCATTAGATAATATTTTTTTTTTAAATGCACAAAAAACAATAAACTATGGATACATTTATTATTTTTTTAAAAAAGAAATTTACAATCACAATTCGAACTTTCATCTACACTCCATGTGAGCTCTTTATCTAGTTTTTTCCTTATTTTCCATTCATCTATGTTATATCTTCTCTTCAAGTTGCCAAACATAGTGTAAGGGAAAAAAATTAAAGAAATTACATTTAGTTTTACATCGTAATTTAACTGTGTCCAATGATATAAACTCGAGGACACTTGAGTATCGAGTTTTGACATTTTTTTTTTGTCCATAAATTACAAATCATATATCATATGATTATGCATTGAACATAGTTTGATGGTTTTTGCATCGTGTTATCTTAAAACTGTCGTGCCTAAAAAAATCCACTATGAAAAAATTATTTGTTTAGTAATATTTTTTACATATTTATATTATATTTATTATATAAAAATCATTGAAATAAATTTAAATAAAATAAAATAGAATCGAAAACTAAAATGACCAATCAATTCTTTATTCTTTTTGGATATGGATTGTAGCATATTTGGAAGTAATGTTGTACGTATTTCGTAGTGTGCCAGAAATGTGTTTTAACTCGCGGAGTTTTTTATAGTAAATATATGATAATTATGGCATTCTATATATTGTACTATAAATTATACACATACGTACACACACAAAAATTGGTGCCTCTCTGTGCATTTGTCTATGCTTTTTTTCTATTTCTGCATATGTAGCTGGCTACATAAATCAAGAGTGCTCCTTTTTTTACTGAACTATTTGATTTTGTTGTATCCGTTTTGGATCATCGCCTCCTTCCTCATGCAAGGTATTCAAAAGGTTGGACTCAAAGTCCTATTTAGGAGGGATCCTTTAGGTGGTTGGAAGCCCTCTATGGCGGCCAAATTCTGTGCTCGCTATTTCTGAACATGGACCTCGTAGCAGTGTCGAGATGAGGCTAAGGCACCTGTGAAGAAGAACAAAGAAACCCCCAGAAGAATTGGAGGTGCAATTGCGCAATACCGACAGGATGGATTACCTGAGGACAAGAGAATTAATGGAAAGGAAGGCACATTTTCATTTATTGTAATTCTTACTGATACCATCTTTTATTTATGCACAACATGACTAAAGATCTTGTGAAGTAAAAAATTTGATAAAATCACTTGATCTTTTACTCGTATGCTTCACCTTATTTTTTAACATGTTTAAATGTTGGATGATAACGAAAAGAGGCATGTATTGCGAATGGCTGGCCTAAACCATCCAACAGCCAATCATTTAAGTGCATTATAGTATGTTACTGATTTCTGCTGCCTAAGTGGAAGCCCCAATTATTATAAGGGAGCTTTACACCTATAACTAACTTGTTCATGTGCTTGTGTTCAATGAAGTGGTGGGGTTTTCACCTCCCGGGATCAGCTTAGTTTCCCATATGTACCTTGGAGGTTAAAGGTGCCAAAAAATATCAGCATGTTCCCCGCTTGTAACCCGAAAAGATCTTGTAAATACTATGGGCCATATTCGCAAGGCAAAGCCTTTAACATTTTAACGCTTTGAAGCTTTCTTTCTGGTTTCCTCCTCCAATTCTTTGTATGGAGGGAGGACATGGAGGCATATTGATTCATTCTTTTCCGTTTCATGATCCATATGCTTCAACGAAGCTATGCGTAGTTAAGTGCCTCTGGGGCTCTATGGATCTTATTTATAAAAATTGATTGGTAAACTATATTTCATATTTTCTTTTGAATGTTGGAGAAAATGTTTTCCTCTGAGAAGTACTTTATCATCATCTTCATCATTATTAATATTGATTATTTTTAACGAGTTCAGATTTTGCGCACATCAGAAGCAATTCTTCATTGAAGCTCATTAAGTGGTTCTGTTTGCTACTCTTCAAGATTTCGTGAGATTTCTTTTTGTCCAGCTTTTTCTGCTTATTGATAGTAATTAACTTGTCCATTACTCCGTTAGGTGGCTCTTATTCAAAATCTTCAGTCCTTAAAATTTTTTGTTGGTATTCGAGCTATCTGCAATTTTACTGGAAGGGTTCTGGGTTCTGTTTTCAGGCTAATTCTCTTCATCGTTCTGTTGTCTATGATGAGTCTAAGGCAGTTGTTGGTGCAATATTCACTATTCGCTAAAAGTTAAGCCCTAAATTTCAACTTGTGTTGGAGTTTGGAGAGGAAAAATGTCTGTGTCCTAGTATTAGTTTTGAATATAGTTTGGGTTAATGCTTGGATGGTCACAGTTTGGAGATTACCTCTTGTTATTAGTTTGAACCTTGACATCAAATTGGATTTAATGATTTACCTTTGCCCTTTGCTATCATGGGACTCATTCTTTTTTTGTGAAATGTTCAAGCCCTTTGTCCCTTATAGAAAATGAGGCAGTGGCTTAGCACGTTGAAACTAATATGCTTTAGTTGCGCTTATAATTTGTTACTCAGTGGTGGAAAAACTTTGTTGTTTTCTTGCGACTTCAAAGGGGGGAATTTGGTGGAGCAGCAAAAGACTTAATATATTTGTTTGTATTTTGATAAATTGGATACCTCCTAAATGCGAGCATTGCTTTTCGTTCTATGGCTTTGCTGCTTGACTTTGTAGCAAAAAAATCAGTATGCGGGGGTTTAGAATCTGGACATATTCTTGGTTTGGAGATTCTTGGACTTCTGTAGTGGAATATTTCAGATTTTATTTTGTGGATGGATTTTATTTCGTGGGAAAGGTCTTCCAAGAGATTCTCTTCCATTTATTCTTGGACTTGCAAATCTCTTCTTTCGAAAAGCCTATAGTGGTACTGAGTTGATCTATTCATTTTTATTTTCGTAGAATGGAAATTCTTTCCGGCAAGGGTGGTCCATTTGTGAACCTAAACTTATCCACAATGCGTAAACTGTTAAATCTTTGTTTTTCTCTTTCATTTTTACTTTAAGGTTTTAAAAAAACATATGGAGTTTCACTTATTCTGTTGACTATATGGATGCATTGGGTACCTATGATTGTTGATGTACTCGTATCCAGTTGTGTTGTTAACTTATCTCAAATCATTCCTCAGGAATGGGAAAGAAACAAATGATGGCACTAAAATTGATTTAGTGTGTGGTGAAATTATCTTGACTTCATTAAATTGGAATTGCACTAGGCTTTTGAAATATATGCTTATTGTAGGTTAGTGGGGTGTCTCATGTAGTGTTGACATTGTGGATGAGTATCCATTGGGTCTTCTTTAGCACTATCCTTGCAGCAACTTGGTTTTTTTATAAAACACTTTTTAATTGTGGGTCTTTGATTTTCTTTTACTTTTACCCTTTATAGGAAGGAATAAGGAACTGGAAAAGCAGAAAAAGCAGTGGAGTATGGTTCCGGGGTCCTTTTCTTGGATATTTGGGGGTTTTCAATTTATTTTGTTTAATCTACTTTTGCCTAGCAGGAAGATGGCAGTTTTTTTAGCTTACTGCTAAAAATGTCTCTTTTGCATGTATCAGTTCAGTTTATTTGTTAGTGGAGCTTTACATCAACATTTTATGAATTATTATTAGCTGAATTCCACTAGCATCTCCAGAACTGGTTAGAAATTGCTCTTAAGTCTAGTTTTTTTATGTTTATTGTTTGATCTTTTTGTTACCTATTCATGTAGATCTACATCTGAAAAAATTCCTATCAAGTCACAGAATTGGTTTTTGCTCTTTGGTAGTGTCCATTCTCATTCTGATTGCTGGAGAAGTCAAGTTCACTTTTCAAGGTTGCTATGCATTGCCTTCAAATGATAGATTCAATCAAGCACATTTATTCTTTTGTTGAGACAGAAGCTTTTAGATAAATTGCAATGAAGTAAATATACTCTTTGCGTTTTGGATATTGTTAGAAAGAGATGTTTTCTATTATAAGTTCTTCAGGAGTTTTTTTTATCGTGTTGTTAGTTATTTGGACTATGGGACAAGAATTGATTGGGGAAAATATTTATCAATTGGTTATATTTGCTGTCACATGTAGGATGATTTTAGGTTTCTCAAATGTTTTCTGTAAATTTGTTGTGAATTAATTTATCCCAAATTTGGGGTTTTGTGCCTTGTAACTTGTTGTCTCATTTAGTTTGGGATTTGAATGGACTATTTTGTAATAGTCGTGTCTTATGCCAGGTTGAGAGTTCTATGATGAGGGAAATTGCTAGTAGTGGAGCTATCATTGGTTTTGTACACCCCCTTCTTTTTTTTTTTCTTTTTGGACTTTATGTATCTTTCTTTGTTTATTAGGCAGTGAAGTAATTTGGGGTATCAATGTGCTGGGTTTTAGGATTAGAGATGCTTAGAGATAATCATTTTGAAGGAGCTGCATCTTGAGTCTTCTCTTAAGCATCTTTGTTACTTATGAACTTGATAATATTTAATTTAACACAAGCTTTTAAGGCTTATATCTGTGGAATCTTTTTTGCTTTTGATTTTAGATTTGGTAAAATCAGCAATGTTTTTATTTTAGCTAGAAGCTTAAGGATTTATCTGGTTCTTAGTTCTTACTTCAACCTCCATTTTGATTAGGTTTCCTTGTTTGTTAATTTGTGTCAATAAACCTCTTTTATAAGCCAGGTAGAAATACCTTAGCCATTTGTTTCCTGGGTTGCTTCTTGAATCTCATGTACTTGCCTGGTGGTAATGATTGTAAATTCTCTTCCTCTTACCTCGAATTTTCTTAATAAGACATTTTATTTCTGTAGTGGTAGTGGGTTCATTCTTTGTTTTTTTATATTGTAGAATGAAAATCCTTCTCGATGAGAGGATGAAAATCATTATGAAAATCCCTTATGCATAAACTGTTAAATCTTTCCTTTTTTTTCCTTTTTCTTTCGATTGCAATCTTAAGTCTTCAAAATATGTGAGGGTTCACCTATTTTTTTGACTGCATCAATCTGCTAGGTTTTTTGTGGTGGCTATATTTGTGCTGAGTAGGTGTCGTTAATTCTTGCAGGGCTCATTCCACTGGCTGGGGAAAAACTAAGTGATTTCCACATAGGGCCTTCTAATGGCTGGTGTAATTATTTATCGATTGCATTAAGTTGCTTCAGACGTGCAATAATAGTCTGTAGTGTGTGTTGATTGTTGGATGAAGGGCCAGTCTAGAATGTCGACCTTTGGATAAGTTTCTATTGGAATTTCATGGCGTTAACTCTTTGCTGTATTTTGTTAATTACATGATCATCTTTTTTGTGATTTTCGATAAGTTTTTTACTGTGCCTTTGTGCTTTGATAGGATGGAATTGTCTAAAGAGCTGTAAAAGACAGTGAGTATGTAATTCTTGGAATCCCTTTGTGAGTTCATTGGGTTTTTTGAGTTCATGTCAATTTGGTTTGTTCACTGTGGAATTTATGTCATTGCATAATCGATATGAGTGAATATTTGGTTACCTTCTTTTGTCTAGGAGGAAGCAGACAAGGTTATGGCAAACTGCAATTGATGTCCCGCTTGTGAGTGTTGATACAGTTTATTTTTCTATGGAGCTTCTTCATCAATATTTCATAAACCATTAGCCCACATGAAATTTTGATTGCACTGAACAATTACCTGAGCAAGTTTGGTGGTTTGTCCTTTTTGATTCTAGACTTTATTTTAGTGTTTGTACCTTGTACCTGTATAATTCAATACTATAGATCTCCATCTGAAGGTTCCTGTCAATGATGCAGAATTGGTTTTTCTGTTATTGGTGCATAAACTTTCTTTTCCCAATGGATACGTCAATTCTCATTGTTATTCTTTCATCGAGACAAAAAAGTTGGGACAATGGAAGGGACTAGCTTTTACTCTTGTAGGGTGAAAATTGATCTATTGTAGGAAGGAGATCTCACTAGTTAAGGTGAATGAAGGTGGATAAGTTCTCTAGATCTTGCTATTAATTTTTTGGACTATGAAACTGTAATGCCCTAAAATTCAAGTCATGTTACTACTCGCTACGTACCCTTATCATAAAAAAAAAAGTTAAGGCTCTAAGACTACTCTATACCATGCAATTCAACAATTCCTATAAATCTCTATTTACTGTTTACAATAATACTATATGATAAAAAAACATTTTAATCCATCATTAAAAACCCTTGAAACCAATTTAACATGAATCCATATTTAACATCTAATGTAAGGGAAAGTCTATAAAACTCTAAATTAATATTCTTCAGATACAAATAACTATTACATCCCAAAAATTTAGAATTCTTCTAATTTAATTGTCATAGTAATAATGAAAAAACCATCTTCTTCCTCTCTTTGTGTTTACCAAATTCCAAGTTATTTTTTGAGTTATTATCTCTTTCAATATTTGGGCATCTAAAAAAAAATCCCCAAAAGATGAGCTAATACCCAATACGTATAACATACCCACACACGCATGAATAAACATGAACATATTTCACATACATGATGCAATAACTAACTAGCAAACAACCTTTTTCATGATCAACTTTAAGTCCACAAGCAACAATCGAGTACTCATGACCCACTTAATACATTTAGAAACATTAGAATATAAATTGGTGATAAGAACTACCACTATGGGGCCTCATATTCATGATCCCTTAAACACTTGAACCTGATGATGAGAACTGTTACTACGGACCCAAATACCCATGATAACTTAAATACTTAAACTTTGTGATGAGAACTACTACTATGGGTTCTACACCCATGATCATTTAAATACTTAAATCTTAAACTAACCAAATCATCCTAAGCATGATTTCCACTAGGGACAACACCACACAAGAACATTGAGATGCTCCTTAAAGATCTATCACTACAAGCCCCTAGGTTGACCTAAACACATATAGCATATATTAAACACTTAACCAATCATTTACATAATCCATTTAAAACAATTATTATAACTTAACCAAACACGAGAAACACATAAGTTATATGTAATTTAAATCTCGCCTTAAGCACGTCTTTGGTCTTGAAATTAAGCTAAGTTGAAAATTTTTTACAACATCAATAAATTCTTCTGGGTACTAATCTAAAATAATATAATCTCTTAACCCCTTTTAACCCTTTAAATTTTTTAAGATTTTACTAATATATTATGTTGCGTGGAAAATTAGCTTAATTAGAAGTTAAATAGGCTTTACAATTAGGTTATGTTTCACTCAAACACTACCATATTAGACACCGTGTAACTCGACACGAGATAATAAAAGAAACATGTCAAAGGCTGTGAAACCCTTTTTGTGTAGGATATAATTTTTATGCGGGGTGAGACATGGCCATGTTGGAAGGTTGTGTATCTTTCTATAAGGTCTAAGTTCAATATGAGTATAACATGACCGTGTTGAGAAGCCAAAGTATCTTCAGTACTTTTGGGTTTAACACAGTCGAAACACGGTTGTGTTAGGAGGCGTGTATCTCTTGATATAGTTTCGCAAACTCTAATATCTCTCTTACTAATTCATCCTAATTCCAAATCTATTGCTTCTAGATTTAAATTAACCCTAAAACATGAAATTTCTAATTATTTTACATGAATTAGTATACTTACTTCTAATTTTCCATGAAGCGAATCCTTAGATGGGTGATTTTCCATATTTGTCATTTCTACTTCTTAATCCCGGGTTCTAGTGAATAAAACGATAGAATTTGATTTATTCATAAATTCTCTATGCACAATACTCATTAATTCATTCATATCCCTCCTTGTGGTTTGCAAGGTCGTCTTGTATTTTAGAGAACAGTTTTTCGTTTCCTTGTGAGTTGTTACTGTGAAAAAGTTAAAAAGAAGGGACGCTAGGTTAATTTGGCTTAAATACTCTTACAAGGAAAAAGTCCAATTTGTCCCCCATGTTTTATAAAATTTTCCTCTCTTAGCCTTAGCTTTGCTTTTTGTTACAATAATTATTTCATTCAGATTTTAAAAAAAACTGTAAATTTTTTGGGAAAAAAAATGGGAGATATGGTCCTCTAAAGAAATTTCATTTTGTTTCCTGTCTCCAGATTTTGTCATCATCAGATGCAATTTTTTCCCAAAAAGGTTATTAAGTAGTCTTATTCTCTTCTCTTCAAAAATTCATGGGGTCTTTTTTTCTTTTTTTGGCTTGGCAGAACTATTTGGGTAGTTATCTGGGGTAACTTTTCCCCCTACTGCTTTTGGTGTCCATCTGAGATGTCTTCGTTTTTCCTTTTTCAGTCTTTAATCTTTATGATTTAGGTGGGGTAATCAGTTACCTGCAAATTATACTGGTAGGGTTCTTGCTCATGTTTTCAGGCTGATCCACTTGATGACTTTATCACTTGTTGGTCACTTTTAGAGACATTGATTGTATACGGTTGCAGCTCTAGTGTGCATTAATTCTTCTGGGCCATCGTTGGAGATTTCCTTTCGGTATTTGTTTTGAACCTTGACACCTTTTGATCGTAGGTTTTGTGCTAGGGAGCAAGGAACTTTTTTATCTTTTTTGCTTGGGACACCTCCATGTATTGCACACTTATTTCCAACTTAGCATTTTTCTCTTTTCTACTGGATTTTTTACTTGTCTCTTTTGTAGGAAAAGCATCTCATTGCTGGGGTTCAGAGTCAGGAAATATTCTGCTTTACTTTGTCAAAGGAATTTATTGGTAAATATTTAATTGAGCTATGAGGAAATATCTGGTCTTTCAAGAATTGGCTATTGAAGTTTGGGCAAAAGGTGCCTTCTGATGATTGTCATTTGAATTATAAATGTTTTGCTCTTTTTGAATGGTCAGAATTCGTCGACTCTGAAAAGGGAGGGAGGTATGGGGATATATTGTTCTGTTGTAGGGCCCAAAATTTTTCTGCTTGTGAGAATTTTTATGAAGCTTCATGTTTCTGTTGTTTCTGATGAAGGCTTCAGAAACTTTGCAGGTTCAGTAATTTCGTGATTATAACGATTCTTGAATTATCATTGTTTTGATGCATTTTGTTAAAGCTTGGATCTCCTGTTTGGGTGGGTTTTCGACTTGTGCATTTCTTTTATAAAAGGATAATGACCAAGAAAGGAAAGTGTCGGAGAGTGGTTACAATTGATCTTACATGGAGATTACTTGTGGTTCTGATTTTCTGATGTTGCATGGTGTGTGCTATTGAATTTCGTTTGAAAAAGTTGGGAATTAACTCATTTGGCAGACTTGCATTTTGACTTGTATCATGTTTGTTGTAAATTACAATCCTTTTTTTTAGCAATGGCCATCCAAGTA
>JBBMOL010002171.1:0-27761 GCA_037954665.1 Laguncularia racemosa | reverse complement strand
AACATAAAGACCAAACAGATTGCCTATGCATGAATTGTGGGGTAAGAGCATGGTAGCTTCAATAGCGGTTAAATTTGGCAATGTTATGAGAATTGATTAGGTGTATGTTGTGTGAAAGAATTCACATAAGTCTTTCTTGAAGATCTACTAGGTCTACACCTAGCTAGAGAGATTAAATTTGGTATAGACATGGTATTTAGTATGGCTTTGATATCTAAAAGCCTATATAGTATGGCATCTACTACATTGGTAGAACTAAAGAAGTAGTTATAAGAATTACTGAATAAGAAGTTTATTTGGCCTAGTGTCTCACCCTAGGGTGTGCCTATGCTATTTGTGAAGAAGAAGGATAGTAGTATGAGATTATGTATTGATTAACATGACCTAAATCAGGTTACCATTAAGAATAAATACCCCTTTCCAAAGTTAGATGATTTGTTTGATTAAATACAAGGGGCTTAAGTCTTCTCAAAAATCAACTTGAGACTCATGTATCATTAGTTGATGACTAAGAAGGAGGACATTCAGAAAACTACCTTTAGGACACGATATATGCATTATGAGTTTCAACTAATGCCATTTGGACTCATGAATGCATTAGTGGCTTTTGTAGACTTGATGAATTGAGTATTTTAAGAGTATTTAGATGAATTTGTCATTGTGTTTATAAATGACATTCTAATATACTGTAGGAGTGAAGAGGAGCATGGGCAACATTTGAAGATGGTGTTAAGTATATTGCAAACAAAGATACTATAAGCAAAATTCAAGAAATGCAAGTTTTAGCTTAATTAGATAACTTTCTTAGGCCATATAATCAGTAAAGAAGGTATATCGGTAGACCTTGAAAAACTAAAGACAGTAAATGAATGGCCTAGATCAAAGACAGCAACAAAGGTAAGAAGCTTCTTGGAGCTAGCAAGGTATTATAAAAGGTTTGTCAAAGGATTTTCTAAGTTGGCAACCCCTTTAACTGGATTAACTCAAAAGGGGGTGAAGCTTGAATGGGATGATAGATATGAAACAAGCTTTGTAACATTGAAGGAGAGACTAATTTCAATACCAATTTTGGCATTACCTATTAGTGGTGAGTATTTTGTCATATTTAATGATGCATCTATCCATGGGTTAAGATGTGTATTGATGTAAAATGAGAGGGTTATAGCATATGCGTCCTAACAGTTGAAGCCCTATGAGAAGAACTACCTTACACATTATCTAAAATTGATAGTAGCAGTCCTTATACTCAAATTGTGGAGACATTACTTATATGGAGAGAAGTACAAGATATTCACAAATCATAAAAGTCTTAAGTACATATTTACTTAGAAGGAGTTAAACATGAGATAGAGGTAATGGTTAGAGTTGATAAAAGATTATGATATTGAAATCTAATACCATCTTAGGAAAGCAAATGTAGTTACCAATGCACTCAGTAGAAAGAGACATAGTAATTTGGCAACTCTACTCATAACTCAATAGAACGTATTAGAAGACACATAAAGATTAGAACTAGAAATCATAACCTAGGATATTGAGGCAAGATTAGCCATTTTACATATATAGCTTACATTGATGGATAAGATAATAGCCACACAAGCTGATGATGTGAAAATGTAGAAAATTAAGAAATAGATGGAAGAAGGAAAGGTGATGGAGTTTATTTTAGATGGAAAAGGAGTACTAAGGTATAGTCAAAGATCATGTGTTCCAAGTGTATCGAAAGTGAAGTATGAAATAATGAAAAAAGTACATTATTCTAGGTATCTTGTTAACCTTAGAATTACTAAGATATATAAAGACTTGAAATGTCATTATTGGTGGAAGAATATGAAGTGGGAAATTGTAGAGTATGTATTTAGGTGTTTAACTTACCAACAAATCAAAATAGAGCAACATAAACCCACTAGCGAGTTGTAACCTCTACAGATACCTGAGTAGAAATAGGAGCATGTGATCATCAATTTCATCATAGCATTAGCTAAAACTATGACTAAATTGGATACCATATGGGTAATCATGGACAGACTCGGTAAATTTGCCCATTTTATACCTATAGGTATTAGGTATAAACTCGAGAAGTTAGCCCAACTGTACATCAAAGAAATTGTGAGGTTATATAAGGTATTAACTACGATAGTGCCAAATAAAGATACAAGATTTGTTGGGAGATTTTTTAGGAGTTTACATAAGGAATTGGGAACCAAATTGTAGTTTACACAAGTCATTAGGAACCAAATTGCAGTTTAGTACAGCTTTCTACCCACAAACAAATGGTTGGTAAAAAAGAACCATCTAGATATTAGAAAATATGTTGAGGGCTTGTGTGCTAGATCTTGGTGGTAATTAAGATGAGCAACTACTCTTAATAGAGTTTTCCTACAATAATAGCTATCAAGCTATAATTCAAATGACACTCTATAAAGCATTATATGGTAAAGAGTGCTGATCATCATTACATTAGGATGGAGTGGGTGAGAGATAAGTATTGAGACCTAACTTGATCTAAGTAGCAGTGGATAAGGTCAATTTAATTAGGTAGAGACTACAACTAGCTCAAAGCCATCAAAAGTCTTATGTAGATAGAAGATGATGCCCTTTAGAGTTTAAAGTAGGAGATGTCTTATTGAAAGTATTACTTACAAAAGAGGTGGTGAGATTTGGGTTAATAGGAAAACTGAACCTTAGATATGTAGGACCCTTTGAAGTCTTGGAAAGGATTGGAATGGTGGAGTATAATTAGCATTACCACTGAATCTAGCTGGGGTACATGATGTATTTCACATTTCCATGTTAAAGAAATATGTATCGAACTCAGGCCAAGTAACTGCTTTAAAACCTCCGGAAGTGCAACCAAACCTCATAACAATAGAGAAGCCTATTAAGATTATGGATACTAAGGAGTAGATTTTGAGGAAAAGAGTGATCAAGTACATTAAGGTTCAATAGAGTAATCAAATAGAAAAAGAAGTGACTTAGAAATTGGAAGAGGACACGAAAAAGAGATATCTAGAGCTTTTTCACAATCTAGGTAACTTTTGATGACAAAAGTTCTATTAAGGGTAGGGGAAAATGTAATAATTAAAAAAATTGATATAAAATAAATTCAATAATAGTATTTAAGGTAGAGAAAAATAAAAAAAAAAGAAAATAATAAGGTTGGGCTAAATGAAAGTAAAAAGGACTTAGTAAAGAGGGCGATATGGCCATTTTACGGGGAAGGTATAAATAGACTACCATGTGTCCTTTTGACCCTTTTCCCCATATTGTGTACTACAAAACCCTAGGAGAGGAAGGCAACTAGGTTACTAGGAAATCCAATAAAATTACACATGAAAGGCTAGCGTTAGAAACTTCAATCGTTGGAACGATTCAAACTATGTCAGAACAACTTAGCATCTACAGTAACAAGATTTGGGTGATTGTTCGTGGGAAGGTAATTTGAGTAAGTCCTCTAAATCTTGTGTAATTAGAGTGAAATTTAGGGTAATGTTGCTATATATTAAGTATGTGAGCACAATAATTGCAAATGTAGAAAGGATTGGAGGATAATTGTAACTAGGGATTTGGAATTTTGGAGAAAAGCTTCATTTTTGCAAAGATTGAGAATTCTAAAAGTACACAATCCACAACATAGCCATGCTGCACCCATGTATTTCAAGTACATGGCCACTTAGGAGACTTGCGTGGCCATGCCAAGAATCATAAAGTAAATAGTAAAGTGCATGGGTAAGAGACACAGCTTTGTGCCAAAATCACAAAGTAAACAATAAGGTACACAAGTAAGAGATATGGCCGTATATTAACTTGTGTCCCTCCACTTCGATAAAACATGTAGTATATGGATGAGAACACGCCCGTGTACTTAGACATGTTGAATCCGTGTTTTCCAAAGTTGAGTTTTCCACCATGTTTTGATTCCTAAATTTTCCTTACCTATCCAAATACCTGAAAGTGGATTAAAGAAGTTGTTATAAGTTCTCTAAGCATACGTGATGGTTGATTTAAATCGGCTTAAAGATTAAGGGAGTGTAGTGTTGTGGAGAGGTCATTCATTGCTTATCAGGTATGTGTATACTATATTTGTTGTTTATGTGTGTTTAATTAAAAATGTGAGCTAATTTAAATTATAATTGAAATTGGTTGTTTATGTGATTGTGCTTGGCTAAGCCCACTGTCTATGATTATTATGTGACATTATCCTTAATGGAGTCATATACTGAGATAATTCGGGCAGATTTAGGATGTTTGAACTCAGACTTATGGACAGTGGAGAGCACCAACGGTTGTGTTTGTGTATATGTATGATAATGACTCATCTAATCTTAAAGTCATGGACTCATGGACTTATGGACAATGGGGAAAACCCATTTTTGTATATATGTATGTATATGTATAGTGTGTATATAGAGCTTGTGTTATTGAGAGTTAAGTGTTGAAATAACCGATATGAAAGATAATAATTTAGTGCTTCAATATCTTGTTTGCATCATGTTTATGTTTCTAATTTGGCATAACATACATGTGAGGTTATTGGTATATATTATATAAGGCTTTTAGCTCATCCCTTGTGAGACCCTTTTTCAATTGCAAGTACTTCTGGTGACATTGTGGGGTATGATGAGACACTACTGAACACAAGCCAAGACTTAGATAATGATGATGTGTAATATGTATATTATGAGGAGTGAAGAGCAAGTGAAGAGAATGATAGTCATTAGATGATTTTGTTTAGTTGTGTTATACTTGAGACTTCTATTATACTTGAGTTTTAAAATGCTTCCTCTATAATCAATTGTAGGAGATTGGCTCCAATTTGAATTTGGTGTGAATAGTTTGCATCTTGCAATTTCATTGTCATATGTAGATACTAAGTGGCACTTTGTAGAGCCATGCATTAATATATGTGGAGATTTCATTAATGATGTCAAGGTGACTTTTTGCATGTCTGAAGTTTTGGTAGATTCTAAGTCTTTGTTATCTTCACTTAGTGTAAACATGAGATGGGTTGTATTCACTTTAGATTCCAGAGTGTTAGATTGTATCTCCTTAAAATTTAAGATTTGGAGGGTGATTGGTTTGAATCATTTAAATTTTTGTTTCTAATATAATAATTGGGTAAATTGACCTTTTCTATTTATAGACCTTCCATTTTTATCCCCCTTTTTTTTAATAAAAAAGTAAATAGGAAAAGTAAAAAAAAAAAAAAAAACAAAAAGAAAGAAAAATAGCAAAACATGTAAAATAAGTGAAAAAGCCCATAAAATTAAAAGAAATAGAAAAAGTAAGCTAAAACCAAATAGTGGAAAAAATTAGAGAAAAGAAAAAAGAAAGAAAGTAAATTTAGTAGATGATAAAAAAGGAGAGAGAAAATCAAGTCAGAAAAATTAAATTTTCTAGACATGAATCAATTTTGTAGAATTTCTAGTGTCCATAGGTAATTTAGTAGATTTAAATTGAGCATCATAATAAAAATTGTTTTTGCTATCCATAAAATGCCATTCTCAGTCGTTTTGCCACGTTTTGGAAGTCGAATCGGTCGTTATACATGTACATAAACACTCACACAGATGTATATCTTTATTATATGACAGTACTTATACGTATACATTTGTAAGCCGCCATACTTGTATATATATATATATATATATGTATTATTGACGATTCTACTGTTATTGCAATTATTTTTTCTATTATACTTTCTTATTATCTTTACGAGATTAGATTCAATATTCACCATTTCCATAATCACAGGCGTATTTTAAATACATATAAAGGGACAGCTCATTTCTAAATTTATTTCGTAAAATGAAATTTGCCAAATTAGGGGATTAAAATTTGTTTGCCATGAAGTTAATGCTTTAGTCCAAACAGCACAGTAAACCCATAAGCACAATACAACTTCTTTGAAATTACCACTTTAGGATGGCTTCATCCATTCACATACCAGATTAATTACTTCAATTTATGCAACATTGGACAACCAATTTTGCAGGTCCATGAACATTCATTAACCAATTTTGGTGGTTAATCATGTGTGCTCTGTATTATTGGCTTATGGAAACTGGATCCTTTCCAAATATAGCGGGGAACAGAAAAATGAAGAAGACGAGGAAGGCTCGTAGGGTTGAGATGGAAAAAGAAATGAGGAAAAGGGAGTGAAAGACGATTGAATGCAGAGGAAGGAGAGAGAGAGAGAGAGAGACAGATTTGGCTTCCAAATCTTAAGGATACAAAATGCATAATGGGTTGGTTGGTGCAGCATCTGAGCTTGCTAAGGTTAAAGGGGTTCCTTCTTTTAACTAATATTTATCCCTTTTAGTCAATACTGATTTGGTTGGGTGAGAATAAGAAAAAGTAGAAAGGCTTGCTGTTTTACATTAGGTTTTAGATTTTTAATTGTGGAGCTTGAATTTATGTATTATTGTTTTATTATTTTTTTAGGGTTTTACTAATTTATCAAGAGATTAATAAAGTTAGTTCTACTTAAGGTCTCCAAGGCTTAGTGGTTTCTAAAAAAAAAAAAAAATTATCCCTCAACTACTTTTAGCAATAAACATTTTATATATTCTATTTCAACATTTATATTTATAACATTCAGTGATTCTTAATATCTAATTGGGTTAGGTCTTCTATCTATCTCTCAGTTACATCTTCATCCATGTCACATGTATATATACACTTGCATAATAGCATTGCATTGTTTTCATATTGCAATTAAGATTACAAAAATTAGGTAATATATTTTATCATCAACGATATCATATTATATAAAAGAATTATTTTTACTAGTATGTTATATAATATATTTGTCTTATGAATCTATAAAATTATGACCGTTCACTTATTGAGTTCCGCTAATAATGTTTTTAACTTTAGCTATGTTTCTTTTATTGAGAACTTGTTATTATCATAATTTTGTTTAGGAAAATTACTAAGTACGTTTCTAAACCAATTTTAGAACTTTGAAATTGTTAATTTGGATTTTGAAAACATTTTGACAATTCACTTGGTTTTTCAAAACTTTTAAAGGATTTTCAGTTTAAGAGAAAAAGCACAAATAAAATCTGATAGGTATCTAAGTCCTAGGCTTAAAGGACCCACAAATATAGATAGAGTCACAAGTGGCTCCTATAAGGGTCCTAATACAATATCAAAACATAAATAGTATGTCTATGAAACAAGAAATTAATAGTAGTCAAAATTTTTGAGATTTAAGTCCTTGAACTTATCCCCTTCTTCGAGATCAAACCTTATTGAATTGTACAAGAGATTAGAAAAAGAATAGTGAGCTAAAAGACCCAATATACAGTAATGCAAATACATACACAGATGTTAAACAGGCCTACACACTAATGTAGCAAACAATCATACAATTTATTAAATTATCTTATTAAAGTAAACAACCAGTATAGGAGTATTCATGACTCAAAACAACATGATAGGGCACTTAGGGTCCAATTCCATTGCAATGATAATTAGGGGTTAATAGGAGCAGCTAGACTCTACATTGTCGAAATAGAAACCTAAGTGGGCTTCTTCAAGTGACCTTATCATTGTATGGTCCTCATTCATTACAATTGTATAGCCTATTAGAACCCATAATCTCCAGACTACTTTAAATATACTTTCTCTTCACTTACAATGCCCATTATTTGATGCAATTTTAGTTATCAAGCACCTATTAAGCCTTCACTCAATAGCCTAAGCACATAAACTATTGCGTCATTTTATGTTATTTAACTGCAGCCTTAGTCCTAATCCATGGGTGTCACTTGCTAGCTTAAGTGACCAAGCACAAGTAACAAATAGATACTTAATAAGGTTGATTGTTAGTTAAGATAAATTTTCTAGCCTAACAACCAAAATGCATATTGCTACATAATAAGAAGGTTTGAAGATTCTCGAATTATAGTATGAAATTCCAATTGGATAGATTGAACTAATTTTATGCATCGAAAGAAAAAATTTCAATTAATTCATTATTCTAAACTTTTGAATTCTATTATAGGGTTGGGTTTAAACTACTTAGAGCTCATAATAGTTATGGGCCCATTAAGGGTTATGAAGACCTAATTAGCCTTTTAGCTAATTTAGCCCAAATTATTTAGAGTTTATTTACTTTAGTCTATTGTATTGTTTAAATTTGAGTCTAGATGTGTCTGAAGCCCAATTAGGGTATTTGAGCCTTTAAAGAATAATAGATCCAATTATGTTTGAAATTAGACCCATTAGTCCTAATTAAATTATACTTAGGTCAAATTATTACATTGAGTTCATTTTTAAATCCAATTAGGTTACTTAATTCTATTTGTTATATCTTAGGCCTAATTGTTTATTATACCAAATTTTAATTCCATTTTTAAACTCTTAGTTGATTTAGGGACTTATAGGGTTTAAGGCCCATTTAGGCTTCTTAGATTTGTTACGGCCCGTTTAAGGTATAGTCTCTAAAGACAATGGATCTAAATAAGTTTTGGATCTTAAGTTGATTTGGATTCTTTTAGTTATATAAGCTCATTTTATTTTATTATACGACTAAGTCTAGTCTATTTTAAGCATTTAATTCGGTTTTAGCCTTATTATGGTTTAAGGCCTAATTTAGGTTTGCTATCATGATAAGGCCTATTTACGACTCAAGCTTTAAAAGAGGAATGGGCCCAATTAGATTTTGAGTGTTGGGGTCCTCAATCACTTTAGTCTATTTTATTAAGTTGATTCCTATCGTGGTTTATTTAGGATATCGTTAAGCTAGTTCAACCCGATTGGTTCAATTATGTTTAACCATGTAGGCCATTTATGGGGAGGGTGAAAGGGTGGTCTATAAGCCTATATGGATGAGTTGACTAGGGATTGGGTGGGCCTTAGTCCAATTTAATTAAAACTATTAATGTCAAGTTTAGGTTGGTCACTTTTGAAGGCCTTGATTGTAGAGAGTCATAACTTATTCATTTTAAGTCTAAATTGAGTAAAACCAAAGTCATTTTAACCTTTATTACGTCCACTATCCATTTTAAAATAAAAGCTAATTTTATTCATTACAAGACCCTTAAATTTCTAAATTACATAAAGTTATGAATTTATAACTTTAAAAGTTTATAACTTATCCGATTTAGATCTAAATCATTCCAAACCAAACCTACTTAATTTTATTTCTTTCCATAGCTGAAAAATCCATTTATATTCCAATTTTAAGCCCAATAAATTTCCAAAATGTCTCCAACATTCTGGAAAACACTAAAAACATCAAATCTCATCCTTACTAGCCCATATCCAACATAATTCAACCACTAGGCCTTATTTTTCATCCAATCAAACTCCTATTCATTAATTAGACATATTTTAACAAAATTTACTCAACTAAATATAATAATTCATGAATTTTTTAGAATTGAACATATTGATTCAACAATAAAAAAAATATTCAGAACCTCAACATTATTCAATTCACAATTCCATCATAAATCACTCTTAAACTTTGCCAAACTTAATATTCATTATATAACTTCAAATTCAACCTAATTTATCACCTCAAGAACATGTAGACATGTTGGAAATTCATAGTTTATTAATCAATTTAACTAATTTATAAATCAATTCATTAATATCATCAAATTCAACTTTTAACTTGCCATATACATCAAATTCATCATCTAAACCACTCATAAGTTCACATACGCATACTTCAATCATCAAATTACCATCATTCATCATCTAAATTAGATTTTAAATAAAATTCAAATCCAATTTACTTCTTGATGGGGTGGCATCACAAGACAATGCACATGTAACATAACATCATGCATCAAGCTTTAATTTAAGCACTTAATCTAGTATTTAACACTATATCTAGCATGTTGAATCATCAATTAACATCCAAAATCATCAAAGGCATCCAATAACCTCAAAGTCGATGGTGGTCACATGGGTTTGTGAGTAAAATCTTATTAATATTTATGGAATCACAAATTTCCACACTAAACTACTTCTAGTCACCCTAAATCACCCAGTTAAACTGGGTTTTGAACTTACCTTAGTAGAGATCAACATTCCTTCTTGCTTTATAGCTGGCTACCACTCCCAAGTCACCAATCTAAAGTGTTCTTTAATCCCATTAAAATCCTTCATATTAAATCATCTTGCTTAGCATCAAGACTAAGGTTTTACATTCTTAAATTAACATAAACCTCACTAAAATCTACTTACCTTACTCCTGGGAGCATGGTTGTGAGAGCCCCTTCACTAAGATGTTCATTTGGTTTTTTACTTAAAACTCATAAGAAAACAACTAGATTAGCAGCTAATTAAGAAGGGATTAGAGCTAGGTTTAGGGTTTAAGTTAAGTTTTTTGGAGGTTTACCTTGCTTGGAAATTTCAGAAATTTAGAGAGGGCTACCATCTAAAGTTTTTACCAAATGGAGCTTATAAAGAATGGTTTAGCTAGGGTTTAAGAAGAAAAAGCAAAAGGGACCAATATGGTTTAAGGGGTATTGTTAAATGATGCCATGTGTCCTTCCTTTTAGCATAAAAGACATTTTGTTTTTCTTATATCTTTTCCACTCCATTTTAACCATGAATCAACTTATTCCTTTCCCCAAATTACCTTTATGAACTTAAGAGTTTAGCCATTCTTTAATAGAACTAAGCTTAGGGGTATTTTCGTCATTTTATTCAATTGACCTTTGAATTCCAAATTTCCTTTTTCAATTGTCTCCAAATAAATTGTAATTGATTTTATTTACATAATTAAAGTCATAGAGATATATTTAAGGTAAGATGGTCCTTTTATGCAAAAATTGTTTCTCAGGCTTTATAAATCCTTTTTAATTAATTCAAAAAATTTTCTTTCTATTTTCATTGACTTGATTTATTCTTGTTGGTATTTTTCATCCTCCCCCCTTTAAAGAAATTTAATCCTCAAAATTTACTTAATGACTCAGAGAGCTTAAGCTACTTTGTCCTCATTGTGTCCTCTAGCTACTACATGGCCTCATGCTTTGTCTAGCCACTTCACTAGACCCGAACATACTTGATCACCTTATTCCTTCTTACTCTTACTTTTTTGTTTGTCATTGTAATCGGGTACTCAACATGAGTTAGATAAAACTGAATTTCTAGCTAATTAATCTCAATTACTGTGTCAAGATTTATAGTACCTTTCCTTAGCTACAACATGTGGAAACCATCGTAAGCTCTTGTTAAGCCCAGGTGTAAGGCTAATCTATATGCCATTAGTCCAACCCTCTCTAGTATCTCATAAAGACCTATGTATCTTGAATTCAATTTTCCTTTTACTCTATGTTAAACAACTCCTTAAGTTGGTAACACCTTAAGAAATACATGATTTCCAACTTTAAACTCCAATGGTCACCTCCTTTGTTCTACATAACTCTTATATCAATCTTGAGCTACTTTTATTATGTCCCCTATCACTGTATCTTCTCTACAGCCTATTAGACCAAGTTAGGTCCTAAAAGAGCTCTCTTACCAACTTCATCCTAGAAGATCGAGGACTTACACTTCCATCTATATGAAGCCTCATTTGGTGTCATCTATATAATAACTTAATAGCTATTATTATATTTGAGCTCTACAAGTGGCAAGTGATCATCCCATCTACCTCCTAAGCCCAGGGCGCAAGCCCTTAGAACATCCTCTAATATTTAAATTATCATCTTTGACTATCCATCTAGCTAATGGTCGAAAGTTGTGTTAAATCTAATATGGTACCTAAAGCATCATGTAAGCTCCTAAAAAATCTACTAAAAAAATAAGGATCTCTATCTAATATCACCAATACTGGCATACCATGAAGTTTAGTAATCTCTCTATTATAGATTTGTGTTAATCTCTCAATAGAACATTCAACTTGTAAAGGTATAAAATGAGTTGTGTCGAGCCTAATTTTTGAATTCTCATTCCTAATCCGATCTAGACTAGACCCTATGCTCATCTAATGTAGATCATCGACTTGAGTTAGGAACTTTGTTTGATTTTTGGAGTCGCCACCCAATTGTTGTTGGGAAAAATTGGATTAAGACTAAATGAGCGGATTAGTCTTAATTTGGACCACTAGTCGTCGTGATTTCCTCTTCTCATTTTTGTGAAAAGAGGAAAAGGAAAACCAGAGTTTCTAAGTCCGAAGGCTAACCTATTAAAACCTTATCGTTACCACCTAATCTCCTAAAATTGTTCCTATCTAGAAATGTCTTTTATTGTGTTTCTGTTACTTTTTATTATGTTTTTGAATTATTTCAAGAAAATGATTTTTCATTCATTTTTATGGGTTGACCCGAATGGGTGCCTACGTACCCACTACTTAGGATCAAACAAGCCGTAGTTCGCCTTTTTTTGAAAACCTTAAGTGTATTTGTGAATTTTAATTTTGAAATCTCTTTTGCTTTATGTTTTTATCATTTTTTGGGATTTTTCTAAAAAAACTCTAAGCCTAAGCTTTAATCTGGTTTTTGAAAAATGATTTTTAGGGAAAACATCAATTTTTGGATTTATTTGGAGAAAATGATTTTTTTCTAAGTGCTAAAACTTATTTTTTGAATTTTTGAATAATTTTTCATGATCTTGTACAATTTTTATAATTTTTTCTAAGTTTTTATGATTTTTATAGTTTTTTATGATTTTTATTATTTTTTATGATTTTTATTAAATTTTCCATAACTTTTGTGAATTTTTGTTAAGAATTTTATGCTAAGCTATTATCTATCCTATTTTGAAATCTAAAGTTTTATTATTATTTTCCTAATATTTTATTTTTTTTCTACATTTTTTATTATTTTTTTACTATTTTATTTTTTATTTTTTATTTCTACTACATTATTAAATCCTAGAAAAATCTAATTTCTACCATTTTCCTATTTATTGAAAATAAAACATAAAAAAATAAATAAATAGCTAACTAAATAACAAATAATAAATAATAAATAAATGAACAAAATAAGTAAATTAAATAAAATAAAAAAATTCGAAAAATTCGACTTACCTGGATCCGGGTCGGTACGCAGGTCGGGTCAATCGGGTGGAATCGGGTCGGGTCGGGTCGGATCGGATCGGTCGGACACGGCGGCGGAGAAGGCTCGTTCATGGAGTTTCGGCGGTCTTTTGCAACGGGTGAGGTGTCGAATCCTAGCTTCTTGAGGGTGCTAAATCCAATGGTGGTGGTGGTTCACTCCTAGATTGCCTCTTGATGGTGGTTCAACTTCGGTCGGTGCTCGCGGTTTTGGGTTCTTCTCCGATGCTCTCCGATTTGCACTCTTTTCTCACTTTCTCTCAATTGTGATCTGTCCTCTGGCTTCCTCCCTTCGATTCCTATTTATAGGCGTTTGAAACCGAGCTGGATAAGCTCGGATTTCCTCCGATCGAAGCTAATCGGATTTTCGGTTAAAAAAAACCAACTCCGATTTGTGTCAATCCATTGATTTGTTGCGATTTGATTTCAATTAGATAATGTTTATCTTATTTCTATTATAGATCTGTTGGATTTGTGCAAAAAATCGAATCAAAACGGCCGAAATTCGAATTTTTCTTCCACCGGCGATCTCGGGCCCGAGGTAGGAGATGATCACGCGCTCGGCGCGTACGCTTCCTCCAGCCAATCAGATGCTGCCACGTGTCCTGGATAAGTGAAACAATTGCAAAACGCGGAAACTGCTTCCCCCGCGATTCAAACCTACGACCGAGCCCTCCTGCGCGCGCCTTAGCCCGTGGTCCGGACCAGCTGGGCTAGCCTACTTTCCTGATTTTTCTAATTTCGCAAATTACATATATGCAATGCGATTTTTTTTTTTGTATTTTTTGAAATTTCAAAAATTTGTAAAAATTATTTATTATTGCCATTTATGAAATCATTTTTCAAAATCGATGTGTTTTCCTATTTATTTTTATTTTTTTGAATATTTTTATTATTTATGGTAAATTAGAGAAAAATTAGAAAAAATTGGAAAAAAATTGAAAATTGATTATTATTGAGAATTATTGATTCCTAGGGCAAAAATTGGGTGTTTACAAGTTGATTTCATTAATCTATTTCTAATCACCCAAACTATCTCATGTCTAGCTCGTGTCTTAGGCAAAATTGTCACAATGTCTATAGTGATATTTTCCCACTTCCACTTTAGAATGGGTAAAGACTATAACTCACTTGCTAACCTTTAATGCTTAATCTGAATCTATTGGCATGTCAAGCATTTGGACACATATTTACCTTTTTTTATATTATTCCACCATAAGTGTATTTTCATATCCTTATACATCTTTGTGCTACTTAAGTAGATCGATTAAGCTAAAGAATGTGCATCCTTCAAAATCTCTTTCTTAATCTTAAGATTATTTGGCACCTATATCTGATTCTCATATCCAATCACTCCATTTTCATCAATCATATATTCAGGTCTTCTTCTTGAAGTCATAGTATTCCATAGATCTTTCATTTCAAGATTCTTAGCTTATGCCTACTTCACCCTCTCAATCAAGGTAGGTTGTATATTGCCTCAACCTTTTTAACTATGATCTCATTGTCCAACTTCCTCAAATCTTCTTAAATCTCCTTTTGACTTGTGATTAAAGCGACGATATTCATCTGACTTTTTCTATTAAGAACATCAACTGCTACATTCATCTTCCCTAAGTGATACATAATCTCCAAGTTAATCCTTTATCAACTCAAGCCACTGTCTTTTGACTAGAATGCAGTTATCTTATTCTAAGTTTCACTTTTTTTTTTTTTTAATTTTACTATATCTATTTCATAAGCCATCACATGAGTGCAATCAAACCTCAAGCTTCCTTAGTTGTTGTCTTAAGATTTCATGCTTTTGGTAAAACCCTAAGAACTTTCTAAACTAGATCTTAATCTACGATTTTATTATTCAAAGATGATAATTCATTTGTGACTATTATGAGCCTATCACAAGTATCTTTAATCTCTTCTCCTGATAGCATTTTAAAAAGTTCATATTGCTACACTACATAAAAGTGTTGATTTTGTTATTCTTGATAGTGTCAGGTCCTTTATGTGTTTCACACAATGCATCCCAAATTTGTTTGGTTGTTTAGCACTATGAGATCATAAAGAACTTAGAAGGAGAAATAGTCATGAGTAATAGATTTTTTGTTTTCGAATTTACCTATACCTTCTTTTTATCATTTAGATTGTCGACATCTCTTACTATTGTTTCATCTCCTATGGCAATTATGTCCCATGTCTCATAGCTTGAAGCCTTGATGAAAGTTTCTATCCTATATTTCTAATAAGCAAAATTAAATCCATAAAAAAGGTGCCTTAATCATTTGAACTATCAAATTCTCCACCATTGATCTTTAGACTCATATTGAGTTAAGCTCTAATGTCAATTATTAGTCCCAATAAGTGATGAGGATAAGGTGTTGAATTGATTAAGTTTTAAGAGCCTTTCCAACCAAACAACTTCCTTTGATTACTTATTAGCAGATACTTAATTCAAATTAAATATTTTTTGTAACGGAATTTGTAAAATCAAAATAGTAAATGGATTGTCAAAGCTTATAGATAAATAGATAAATAAATAGAGTAAGGGATAAGAAAATCAGACAGTGATTTATAGTGTTTCTACCTTATATATCAGTCGACTCTTCCAACCTCTATTCGTTGAGATCTTGGTTGATTTTACCAATTCATTTCACTATACCAAAGAAAAATTCTAAGAGTGTTATAATAGTCAATTACTCTTACAGTCACATTGATATTGTCTCTAGTCCTTTGTTTTGTATCATTTACCTCTACAATCAAGCTAAATCACATAAATTATAGGGAAACAAATATAGCTAACTTCAAAATTAATAATTTAGTTTGTGAGGATTCAATAAGTATTATCCACTACAATTTAGCTCAAAAACATAAACAATCAAAATATGAATTAACATGTATTCAAATACTTTTCTCAAAATGTTCTTGATATTGTAGCTGTGTTGTTGTTTTATGTATTGTTTCCGCACCTTAAAACTTAAAAATGCGATAATAGTTTGTCACGTGTTTCACCTAAATAAAACATGTAAGGCTCTATATAACCAGTTTTAGTTTCTAAGCTAGTTTTAGTATTGTGAAATCATTAACTAATTTTGTAAAAACACTTGAGTATTGACTTGATTTTGCTTGGTGGAAAATTGGAAATCAAATCTAAACTAAAAGTTCATCATAGATTAAAGGTCTTAAGGCACTATTGGGTCCAAAAATATATAAGAGTCTATAAAGTTCTGTATAGTGCAATCAACAATCCTCTTAGCAAAGGTTTAATTCTACCTACAAATCTAATAACTAAAAGCAATTTAATTAATAGTCTTCATTATCAGCTATGTTGCTCATGTGCACTCAAAGCTGCTTCTCAAAGTCACATCCCATGGAGTTGTAAAGAGGGTCTACAACATAGTTATCTTCACCTAAAAAAGAAAGGGGAGTGAGCTACAAGAGTTTAATATAAAGTAATGCAAACATAAGCAAATGTAATGTAGGCTTACATTCAAATGCAACAAGCAATCATTTAATTTTTAATTATCTTGATTAATGTACGCAAACAGCATGGGAGCACTCATCACTCCAAACAACATAATAGGGGACCTTGGGTTTAATTCCACCATAGTGGTAATCGAGAGTTAAAGGGAGTAGCTAGATTCCACGTTGCAACACGAAAACTAAGTAGCCTCATCTAAGTGTCATTACCATTATGCCTTTCTCACTGACCATAGTCCATCTATATCTTATCACCCACTAGGACCCAAAATCCTCAGACGACTCTTAATATACCTTCTCTTCACTTACAATGCTTGTTATTCAATGCTATTTCACTTATTAGCAACTTTCCTTGCCATTCATTATTGACCTAAGTGCTTAACTACCAGAGTCACTAAACTAAGATCGTGGTTATAGCCTAATCCCAAGCATTGCTAGTTGACTCAAGATGACCATGTATATATCACGTGTAGAATACTTTTAGGACCATTACATGTGGCACTTGGACTCTCTAGGTTTCTTATAGAGAGGCTAAGTTAACCTTTCTATCTAGAACATATAAGAACACTCTTACTAGAGAGTTAGCCTACAAAGAGACAATACACTTAAGAGTAAGAAAAGTATTTGTATTTTTAGATGTGTTACAAATCAAGTGGACTCCCCCTTACATACAAAAGGGCTCCATCAATGAATGACCCAGATTTAACCGATGGCTAAGATCTATTCTTACCTAACATTCCTAACTACCTTCCACTTAAAAAGTGTTTAGTCTCTTCTAGAAGATTCTTAGCAATGGATGGGACCTTCGTTGAGGGCTTTACATATATTAGGCTTATGCCCTACATTACAAAATAGAGAAATGGGCTTAGGGAAATAGCCTATGACATTCTCCCCCAACTTAAGTTAATGATGTCGCCAATGCCTTGCATTGCTTAGATAGTTGCTTCACTAGGTATCCAAACGGTGCATAATCTACAATGTTCTCCCAGGTTGCTTCACTTGGAGGTAGACCTTTCCACTTCACTAAGTACTCCAAGCAAGACGTTTGGCTTAGACTTCTTATCAAGCGCTCTTAGAGGATCTTTTCCACCTCTCTCTTGCTTTCTTTTCTAGTAATTGCAAGAATTCTCCTTTTGATAGCTGCCATGGTCTCGTCCTTCTCTAATTAGCACACTAAGTAAGCTTTAATGAATGCCTCAATATCCTTTAACATCATGGGCAAAAAAAAATTGTCCTCTACCTTAGCTAGTGTTTGGTAGATTGATGAGAGCCATGATGGGAGCCAAGCCAGAAGATGGAATGTGGATCCTTTTGAAGTGCCACCTGGACCGATCACAAGAACTTGAGCGAAACGATTTAAGGAAGCACTTAACGGGTTGATAAAGGATGTCCATGAAGCCGGAAAGGATTGGAGCAACCATGAAGTCGGAAAGGATTAGAGCAACAATGAGAATGCCCTTACTCTTGTATAAGTCATAACGGATACAGGTTGAAGGAGGCGTGTCTTTACAAGGCACAGCCGTGTAATGAGTCTGGAGGCTCCATAGAAGCATACATGGCCGTATACACGGTTCAAAGGCACGACCGTGTATGGTGTCAAGAATATCTACAGAAACATACACGGCTAGAAAGACACGGCCGTGTATAACGTCACCGCCGGCTCCTACGCTGCCAGAATTTATTCCCACGACCAGAAGGTACGGCCGTGTATACCATCTACGCCGGCTCCTACACCGCTGGCCTTTATTCCCTGTTTTGTTATTTTTCCGCAACTTTATGATGTTATGTCATTTTGGGCTTTTATTATTACGATTTGTAAACCCTACTATAAAGCCTCTAGGGTTGAGAACATAAAGAATACAACATACAAGTTTGAATAACACTTTTAAGAGAATTCCTCTCTTGGTTCTTTAAAGAACTTTCCTTGAACTTATCGGATTTTCTTCCGTGGCGTTCATCCCGACTTATCAATCGATCTTTCATCCCAATTGCGGCGTCCACATAATATACCAAGGTTCTTGCCTTACTTATAGGCAAGGGGTCGCGGTTTCCACTCGATTGTTTAGCATCTTGGGTAGCAATTCCGAACGTATTGGTATTGGGTTTCGTCACACATAGGCGTGGTTCGTATCAGTTTGGTATCAGAGCCTAGGTTTGTTAAACATCAGTTCGGTTTGAGGAAGGTAACATCAAAACCCTAACTCTAGTAGTTCATATCAATTGTTCATATCAAGTTCATAGTGTTAATTGTCTATTGAAAGTGTAGTGTCTCCTATTCACTTTTGTTACAAACAAAAAGAACAAAAAAAAAAAAATCACGACAAAAAAAAGGAACGTGATCAAGAGCAACAAACAAAGGCAACAAAAAGGAAAGAAAAAGAGGAAAATTTCGAGCCCCTAGAGTTGTTTTGAATTCTACGGAAGGGATTGGTGTAGTTTGGTTAGTTCCAAGAGAATTGAGAAGAGGAATTGGTGAGTTGATATCATCATTGCTTGTGAGAATACACGAGTGACTGTGTGATATCATCCTTTGAGTGAAACACGTAAGGGAGTGTATCGTGAGGCTTAATTATATATATATTTGTGTTAGTACTAATCTTTTCTACAGGAACTATGTCGAGGCAACATTCTCCTGAAGGTGATGGGGGAAGGTTTGATGCTAGGTTAGTGATTGAGGCATTGAGGGGTGAGATGAAGAGGATGTTTCAGGAGGGGATGGAACAAATTCATGAGACGGTGGAGCAAAAACTAGAGCAATCTAAAAATGTCTTCCAAGGGCGTAAAAGGGAGAGTTGTTCTAGGAGAGTACAAAGGGGAGGAGATGAAATGTCTGATGATGAATTTGATGAACCTTCTGTCGGGAGTTATAGAGGTTATAGTGGTAGGAATAGAGGAACTAGGGATTGGGAAGATAGAGGAGATAGGAATAGAGAGGATAATCAATTGAGTAGTATAAAGATGAAGATTCCTCCTTTCCAAGGGAAGAATGATCCCGAGGCGTATTTAGAGTGGGAGATGAAGGTAGAGATGGTAATTGATTGTCACAATTATAGTGGGAGAAAGAAAGTGAAGCTTGCTGCCATTGAATTTTATGATTATGCCATAGTGTGGTGGGATCAACTGATGTTGAATAGAAGAAGGAATGGCGAACCACCTATTGAGTCTTGGGAAGAGATGAAGAGGGTGATGAAGAAGCGGTTTGTGTCTGCGTATTACTATGGTGAATTACACAACAAATTGCAAACTCTTAAGTAGGGAATCCGAAGTGTGGATGAGTATTATAAGGAGATGGAGGTTACTATGATTAGGGCGAATGTAGAGAAGGATAGAGAGGCTACCATGGCTAGGTTTCTTGCTGGATTGAATAGAGAAATTCAAAATGTCGTAGAATTGCAGCATTATGTAGAATTGGAAGATATGGTTCATATGGCTATAAAGGTTGATAACCAACACAGAAGGAAAGGTAGTAGTACTGCACGGTTTCTACAGGGTGCTGGTTTATCCACCTGGAAGACGAACCAATGGAAGAAGGAAGAAAAACCTTTATCCACCAAACCAAAAGGAGAGCAGAGGCAAGCGGGTTCTACTCCTGGTAACCAAGGTAAACCTGATTCTTCTATTCCTAGAAATCGTGACATTAGATGTTTTAAATGCCAAGGCAGAGGCCATATTGCTAGTCAATGTCCGAATAGGCGTGTTATGATTCTGCGTGATGATGGTGAGTATGAGACTGGGGGGGATAGTGGAGAGGATGATATGCCTCCATTAGAAGACGCTAGTGATGACGAGGAGCCTGCAGTAGGGAAGTTAGTGGCAGTAGTGAAGCGAGCTTTGAATGTGCTGGTGAAGGAAGAAGAGGAGGTGCAACGAGAGAATATCTTTCATACTAGATGTTATCTAGGTGATCATATTTGCAGCTTGATCATTGATGGAGGGAGTTGCACTAATGTGGTGAGTACTTTTATTGTTGAGAGGCTAGGACTCAAGACTACTAAACACCCTAGTCCATATAAATTGCAGTGGCTGAATGATAGTGGTGAGACTAAGGTGAGTAAGCAAGCCTTGATTGCTTTTCGCATCGGTAGGTATGAGGATGAGGTGTTATGCGATGTAGTGCCGATGCAGGCGTATCATGTGTTGTTGGGGAGGCCATGGCCGTTTGATATGAAGGTTGTTCATGATGGCTTTTCTAACAATTATGCGCTCGTTCATCAGGGGAAAAGCTTTAATCTTAAACCCTTAACACCTAAATAGGTGTATGAGCATCAGTTGCAGCTACAACAGTGTTTTGCAAAATATAAGGTGAGTGAAAAACAAAGGGAGAGTGAGAGAGCAAAAGAGAGCGAGAAAGAAAAGGAACACAAAAGTCGATATCAAAAGGAAAAAGAGAGGAAGGCTGGAAAGAGCATGAGAGACCAAGTTGAAGGGGGATCAACTTTGGTGGTGAGTGAAAAGGAGAGTGCAGCCTTGCAAAAGGAGAGTTGTGTGGCAAGAGCGAGTGTAGTGAGGAGAGCGTTAGTGATGAAGCAACCTATGTTGTTGCTGGTTTTTAAGGAAACTTGTTTAAATACTAACGAACTTTTTAACTCTTTGCCTAGTGTGGTTGTATCTATTGTGCAGGACTTTGAAGATGTTTTCCCTGAGGAGATTCCAAAGTGTTTACCACCTATTCGTGGTATTGAGCACCAGATTGATCTTGTACCCGAAGCATCTATTCCAAACAAACCAGCTTATAGGAGCAATCCAAAGGAGACAAAGGAACTCCAAAGGCAGGTCAATGAATTAATGGAGAAGGGGTATGTGAGAGAAAGCATGAGTCCATGTGCAGTGTTTGTGATTTTGGTGCCTAAGAAGGATGGGTCATGGAGAATGTATGTTGACTGCTGCACCATCAACAACATCACGGTAAAGTATCGTCATCCCATTCCTCGCTTAGATAACATGTTAGACGAGTTACATGGGTTTAGTGTATTTTCCAAAATTGATCTAAAAAGCGAATATTACCAAATTAGAATGAAAGAAGGTGATGAATGGAAAACCGCATTTAAGACAAAATATGGAATGTATGAGTGGTTGATAAAGGATGTTCACGAAGCCGGAAAGGATTGGAGCAACCATGAAGTCGGAAAGGATTGGAGCAACCATGAGAATGCCCTTGCTCTTGTACAAGTCTAACGGATACGGGTTGAAGGGTGCGTATCTTTACAAGGCACGGCCGTGTAGTAAGTCTGGAGGCTCCACAGAAGCATACACGGCAGTATACATGGTTCAAAGGCATGGCCGTGTATGGTGTCAAGAATATCTACAGAAACATACACGGCTAGAAAGGCACGACCGTGTATAACATCTACGTCGGCTCCTATGCCACCGGCCTTTATTCCCACGACTAGAAGGCACGGCCGTGTATATCCTCTACGCCGGCTCCTACGCCGCCGGCCTTTATTCCCTGTTTTGTTATTTTTCCGCAACTTTATGATGTTATGTCGTTTTGGGCTTTTATTATTACAATTTGTAAACCCTACTATAAAGCCTCCAGGGTTGAGAACAAAATGAATACAACATACAAGTTTGAATAACACTTTTGAGAGAATTCCTCTCTTGGTTCTTTAAAGAACTTTCCTTGAACTTATCGGATTTTCTTCCATGGCGTTCATCCCAACTTATCAATCGGTCTTTCATCCCGATTGTGGCGTCCACATAATATACCAAGGTTCTTGCCTCACTTATAGGCAATGGGTCGCGGTTTCCACTCGATTGTTTGGCATCTTGGGTAGCAATTCTGAATGTATTGGTATTAGGTTTCGTCACACGTGGGCGTGGTTCATATCATAGATATCTAGGTATTTAAGATCTCTTAGGCTATGGAGTCTTTTAATGATCCTTCTCTATAAACCTTTGCAGTCTCGGACATGTACCCTTCGTCCCTTCTTGTAAAGTAGCCCATCCTCCATCTAATACTTCTTAGTTTGGCCTCTTTACTATGATGCCAACTTAGCTTGAGAATCCTAAGCCAAACTAATCTTGATCTCCTTTAATACTTCTTTAAGCTTAAGGTCTTTTGCCCCTTTGATCAAGGTACTTTCTTCTTCCCTTATAGGTTCTTCCTTCTTCGGTCTACTTTCTCTTTTGTTAGATCGAGTCTAAGAAGCTCCTAGGACCTCTCTACCTAAGCCTTCCCCTTCGATTTAGGCACTTCTTGTGCCTTTAGGCCAATTGATACGAACCACACCAACGTGTGACGAAACCCAATACCAATACGTTCGAAATTGCTACCTAAGATGCTAAACAATCGAGTGGAAACCGCGACCCGTTGCCTATAAGTGAGGTAAGAACCTTGGTATATTATGTAGACGCCACAATCAGGATGAAAGACCAATTGATAAGTCGGGATGAATGCCACGGAAAGAAAATCCAATAAGTTCTAAAGTAGTTCTTTAAAGAACCAAGAGAGGAATTCTCTCAAAAGTGTTTTCAAACTTGTATGTTGTATATTCTATGTTCTATTTGTTCTAAACCCTAGGAGCTTTATAGTAGGGTTTACAATTTGTAACAATAAAGGCCCAAAACGACATAACATCATTAAGTTGCATAAAAATAACAAAACAGAGACTTAAAGGCTAGCGGCGTAGGAGTGAAGGCCGGCGGCGTTGGAGTAAAGGCCGATGGCATTGGAGCCGGCGTAAAGCATATACACGACCGTGCGTTCTAGACGTATATGTTTCTGTGGATATTCTTGACACCATACACGACCGTGCCTTTTAATCGTGTATACGACCATGTATGATTCTGTGTAACCTCCAGACTCACTACACAACCGTGCCTTGTAAAGACACGCCCTCTTCAACCCGTATCCGTTATGACTTGTACAAGAGCAAGGGCATTCTCATGGTTGTTCCAATCCATTTCGGCTTCATGATTACTCCAATCCTTTCCGGCTTCGTGGACAACCTTTATCAACCCGTTAAGTGCTTCCTTGAATCGTTTTGCTCGAGTTCTTGTGATCGGTCCAGGTGGCACTTCAAGAGGATCTACATTCCATCTTCTGGCTTGACTCCCATCATGGCTCTCATCATTCCCCTCCTCTTGAAAAGGATTTGTCCTCAAATCATCGCCTACATCAGAAGGACTCAGATCAGTAACATTAAACGTAGCACTTACTTGATACTCACCTAGTAAATCTATCTTGTATGCATTATCATTGATGCGCTCAAGAATTTGAAATGGTCCACCGCCTCTAGGAAGTAGTTTAGATCAACGCTGCACAGGAAACCCCTCTTTGTGCATGTGAACCCAAACCCAGTCTCCAGGTTCAAAGACAGCTTGTCGATGACCCTTGTTGGCTTGTTTCACATACTGCTTTGTTCTTCGCTCAATGTTTAGCCTTGCCTTCTCATGGATCTGTTTAACAAATTCTGCTTTCTTCTTGCCATCTAGATTAACATACTCAGAAATAGGCAAAGGTGATAAATCAAAAAGAGTTAGTGAATTAAAACTATACACAATTTCAAAAAGAGTAAACTTAGTAGCAGAATGCATTATACGATTATAGGCAAATTCAACATGCGGCAAACAATCCTCCCAACTTTTAATGTTCTTTTTAATGACAGCCCTCAACAAAGTAGATAAAGTTCGATTTACTACCTCGGTTTGACCATCAGTCTGTAGATGACAAGTAGTAGAAAACAATAACTTAGTTCCTAACTTAGCCCACAAGGTCTTCCAGAAGTAGCTCAAGAACTTAGCATCTCTATCTGATACAATTGTTCTAGGCATACCATGCAATCTCACAACTTCCCTAAAGAACAAATTAGCAATATTGCAAGCATCATCTGTTTTGTGTCAAGGAATGAAATGTGCCATCTTAGCGAATCTATCCACAACTACAAAAATAGAATCTCGACCATGTCTAGACCTGGGTAATCTTAACACAAAATCCATGGAAATATCTACCCAAGGCTCATGAGGAATGGGAAGTTGGGTATAAAGCCCATGAGATTGGACTCTAGATTTTGCTTACTTACACGTGACACATCACTCACAAATCTTCTCAACATCTCGTTTCATGTGAGGCTAATAGAAGTTTTCCTGCAATACCCCTAAGGTTTTAGCTACTCCAAAATGTCCCATTAAACCTCCTCCATGAGACTCCCTCACTAGTAATTCTCTTAAGGAACAATTTGGAATGCATAGTTTACTCTCCCTAAACAAGAATCCTTCATGTTTATAAAATTTACCATGACCACTCTTCTCACAATGCACATACTCCTCACAAAAATCTCGATCAGTAGCATACAATTCCTTAATGTGCTCAAAACCAAGCAGTCTAGAACTAAGAGTAGAGATAAGAGCATACCTTCTAGAAAGTGCATCAACAACGACATTTTCTTTACCTTGCTTGTAATGGATGACATAGGGAAATGTTTCGATGAACTCCACCCAACGAGCATGCCTTTTGTTTAGCTTATGTTGTCCCTTCAAGTACTTCAAGGATTCATGATCAATGTGGATCACGAACTCTTTTGGCCAAAGATAATGTTGCCAAGTCTCTAGTGCTTGAACCAATGCATATAACTCCTTGTCATAAGTACTGTAGTTCAGGGTTGCCCCACTTAGCTTCTCGCTAAAGAATGCAATTGGTCTTCTCTCTTGCATGAGCACTGCTCTAATACCTAATCCTGAAGCATCACACAATTTCAAACGTTTTAGAAAAATTAGGTAAAGCAAGTAATGGCGCTTGAATCAGCTTATTTTTAAGCATCTGAAAGGCCTTCTCTTGTTGCTCTCCCCATCTGAACCCCACGTTCTTCTTCATTACCTCAGTAAGTGGTGCTGCAATGGTGCTGAAATCCTTTAGAAATCTCCTATAAAAGCTTGCTAGTCCATGGAAACTCCGCACATTACTTATAGTAGTTGGACTAGGCCATTCTTGGATCGCACGAATCTTTTCTTCATCAACCTGTATTCCCTGTGCACTAACAACAAAACCAAGAAACACAAGTTTGTCTGTGCAAAAAGTGTACTTCTTGAGGTTAGCATATAATTGCTCCTTTCAAAGCACTTCTAAAACATCCCTCAAGTGAGATATATGGTCTTCCAAACTCCTGCTGTAAATGAGGATATCATCAAAATAGACAACCACAAATTTGCCAATAAAAGTCCTCAAAACATGGTTCATAAGTCTCATAAAAGTACTAGGTGCGTTAGTTAAACCGAAAGGCATTACTAACCACTCATACAATCCATATTTTGTCTTAAATGCGGTTTTCCATTCATCACCTTCTTTCATTCTAATTTGGTGATATCCGCTTTTCAGATCAATTTTGGAAAAGACACTAGACCCATGTAACTCATCTAACATGTCATCTAAGCAAGGAATGGGATGACAATACTTTACCGTGATGTTGTTGATGGCGCGGCAGTCAACACACATTCTCCATGACCTATCCTTCTTAGGCACCAAAATCACAGGCACTGCACATGGGCTCATGCTTTCTCTCACATACCCCTTTTCCATTAATTCATCGACCTGCCTTTGGAGTTCCTTTGTCTCCTCTGGGTTGCTCCTATAAGCTGGTTTGTTTAGAATCGATGCTCCAGGTACAAGGTCAATCTGGTGCTCAATACCATGAATAGGTGGTAAACTCTTTGGAATCTCCTCAGGGAAGACATCTTTGAAGTCCTGCACAATAGACACAACCACACTAGGCAAAGAGTTAAAAGGTTCGTTAGTATTCAAACAAGTATCCTTAAAAACCAGCAACAACATAGGTTGCTTCATCACTAACGCTCTCCTCACTACACTCGCTTTTGCCACACAACTCTACTTTTGCAAGGCAGCACTCTCCTTTTCACTCACCACCAAGGTTGATCCCCCTTCAACTTGGTCTCTCACACTCTTTCTAACCTTCCTCTCTTTTTCCTTTTGATATCGACTTTTGTGTTCCTTTTCTTTCTCGCTGTCTTTTGCTCTCTCACTCTCCCTCTGTTTTTCACTCACCTTATATTTTGCAAAAGACTGTTGTAGCTGCAACTGATCCTCATACACCTGTTTAGGTGTTAGAGGTTTAAGATTAAAGCTTTTCCCCTGGTGAACAAGCATATACTTGTTAGAAAAGCCATCATGAACAACCTTCCTATCAAACTACCATGGCCTCCCCAACAACACATGACACGCCTGCATTGGCACTACATCGCATAACACCTCATCCTCATACCTACCGATGCGAAAAGCAATCAAGGCTTGCTTACTCACCTTAGCCTCGCCGCTATCATTCAGCCATTGCAATTTATATGGACTAGGGTGTTTAGTAGTCTTGAGTCCTAGCCTCTCGACAATAAAATTACTCACCACATTAGTGCAACTTCCTCCATCAATGATCAAACTGCAAATATGATCACCTAGATAACATCTAGTATGAAAGATATTCTCTCTTTGCACCTCCTCTTCTTCCTTCATCTGCACATTCAAAGCTCGCTTCACTACTGCCACTAACTTCCCTACTGCAGGCTCCTCGTCATCACTAGCGTCCTCTAATGGAGGCATATCATCCTCTTCACTATCCCCCTCAGTCTCATACTCACCATCATCACGCAAAATCGTCACACGCCTATTTGGACATTAACTAGCAATATGGCCTCTACCTTGGCATTTAAAACATCTAATGTCACGATTTCTAGGAGTAGAAGAATCAGGTTTACCTTGGTTGCCAGGAGTAGAACCCGCTTGCCTTTGCTCTCCTTTTGGTTTAGTAGGTAATGGCTTTTCTTCCTTCTTCCATTGGTTAGTCTTCCATGTGGATGAACCAATACCCTGTTGAAATCGTGCATTACTACTACCTTTCCTCCTATGTTGGTTCTCAACCTTTATAGCCATATGAACCATATCTTCCAATTCTACATAATGCTGCAATTCTACGACATTTTGAATTTCTCTATTCAATCCAGCAAGAAACCTCGCCATGGTAGCCTCTCTATCCTCCTCTACATTCACCCTAATCATAGTAACTTCCATCTCCTTAAAATACTCATCCACACTTTGGCTTCCCTGCCTAAGAGTTTGCAATTTGTTGTGCAATTCACGATAGTAATACACAGGCACAAACCGCTTCTTCATCACCCTCTTCATTTCTTCCCATGACTCAATAGGTGGTTCGCCATTCCTTCTTCGATTTAACATTAGTTGATCCCACCACACTATGGCATAATCCGAAAATTCAATGGCAGCAAGTTTCACTTTCTTTCTCCCACTATAGTTTTGACAATC